>JALIZH010011865.1:0-65000 GCA_030522465.1 Rhipicephalus appendiculatus
TCGGAGTACAATGACTGGCGTTCTTATACGTGGACAGCTTAATTGCGGAAAGCGCCTGCGTTCTTTCTTTTACCGCAACTATATGTTTTCACAAATATTGAACGCGCCGAATCCTTGCACCAGATGAGCCTCGCGACAAGCGATGTTTGAGAAGTTTCCAAATGAACTTGTAAAGCAGACAATAACGAACTTGTGGAGGCCAATTATAAACTTCGGGAGTTCTCTTTTCTGCATATAGCACGTGTATATATAATTCCCTGCGGAAGTTCCAAGATTTCGACGCTCTATTCTCCAGCTTCCTGTTCGGTCTCATCTCTTCCACCGTCCATTTACCTAGCACAGTGGGACAAAATTGAAGGACACTTTGTACATTCCAAAGTGTGTTCGGCGAAAGCGTGGGGCCATTCCACTGACTATGCGATGCCTTTTATCTTTTACACTCTCAGTGGGATAACACACAAACCGAATGTGTGTGCATTTTCTTTTTCAGGCGAAAGCCTTTAATGTCTCATGCTCACATCCGTCCGGTGTCCGTCCATCCGGTGTCCGTCCGGCGTCCGTACGTCCGTCCGTCCGACCGGTGTTTCCAGTAGGAAACACCGGTCCATCACTGCGTGCTTTGCGCCCCTCAGGTTTCTCTCCTGTGCAACGCTGCGATGAACGCCAGCGTCAACGCCGCCACCAGTGTAGGCGTTAGCGCCCGCTGCTTCGCATCTACACATGGTTCCCTTTAGCGGGAGATGGTGTAATCTTTAAGGCGAAAGCCTTTAATGCCTCATGTTCACGTCCGTCCGGTGTCCGGCCGGCGTCCGTCCGTCCGTCTGTCCGTCCATCCATCCGTCTGTCCGTCCATCCGTCCGTCCGTCCATCCGAGCTCTGGCACGGAGCCAGGTGGCCGCCGGGATGCGCAGACGGACGTCGGTCGCGTCGGACTCTATAGCGCTCGCGCTTTGCTTGCGTAGCGTCGCTGTGCCCAAAGTTTGCAATCATTCTGACCGACGCCGTCTCAATGGACCCAGGCGTTCACGGAATACACTTTCCAATTTACAAAGGGTCCATCAATTTAAGAGCTGGAACGCGGATGGCGTTTGCACGATGCGCAAAGGACGAGAAAATACTGACGCATGCGAACGGAGGAAGATGAGTCTCGCGTCTCGCTGCGATTCGCGGTAAAAAATTAAAGAAGAAAACACGCACCCATTCGGTTTGTGTCTTATCCCACTGAGAGTGTACAAGAAAAAAGACATGGCATAATCAGTGGAATGGCCACAGGCTTTCGCCGAACACACTTTGGAATGTACAAAGTGTCCTTCAATTTTTTTTTATTTTTTACCGCGAATCGCAGCGAGATGCGAGGCAGACGGACAGACGGACGGACAGATGGACGGACGGACGGACGGACGGACGGACGGACGGACGGACGGACACCGGACGGACGAACGGACACCGGACGGACGGACACCGCACGGACGGACGGACGGACACCAGACGAATGGACGGACGGACACCGGACGGACGTGAGCGTGAGACATTAAAGGCTTTCGCCTTAAAATGCGGCGCCGAACGCCGGTCTTCTAGGTTGCGTAGAAATTCGGGTTCGGAAGGTGGAAGGTAACGCAACAGCCACTTTATAGAAACCACATCGTCACCATTTTCAGGCGTCGCGAGTATGTACTCTTACAGCCCATGCTACGCCGCGCAAATGAAAGGTTCGTGGCGATTGTCTGCGATGCCACGCTGTTCTCGGCATTAACGGGAAATTAGACTCGCACGCATCCCTATAGCTTTTCTACGGACAACCTCCTCATGTAGTATACAGCTTCTGTATTCTGTATGATTGCAGGTTGCAGTACCTCGTTCCTGAACAACCTAAAGTGCTCTGGCTAACCTGGAGTGAGTTTCTTTGCTTGTTTGGGGAAGAAAACATGCCACAGCTCCGGCGGCAAACTCTATACACACTGCGCTTGACTGCAAACGTGCTATGCAACTTTCCGCAACGAAGAATCCGCGTTTCTCGATGTCAACTCTGCTAACTTAGCAACGCTACCCTAGGTTGCGGAGCGGCTCTAAAGTTTAGCGAGATTGCTTCCCCCCGTATATGAGCGCGAAGGCAACGCTATATAGAAACACTGATGTGAAAAGCACCGCAGCCACGAGACCACTTTTCTCACCGTTTCTTTTGGCAGGCCGTTGAGGGAAATGTGTTGGGTGTGCTTTCCCCTGGCGCGGGTTTTCTCTCCTTGCAACCTAAGTTTGCGTTTATTTGCTTCCCTGCGTGCTTGTTTGCTCAGTTTCGAAAGCGCGTACTTCTTCGTTACCTGGAAACTCCTCTTCTTGTTGATCGGGGAATGTCGCCTGGCTTCCGATGCTGGCATCCATCCGCTCAATTTTTAGCGCCGAAGTGCTCTTCCTACATACACATACTTCGCGCCTCTCTCTCCTTGTCAGTGCCACACGAGAAATTCCGGTTATTTCATTCTTCTTTTTGTTCTACTTTCATACCACTACTGCCGACGTCGCCATCGTAGCAAGATTTCAATGTACGTTCTTAGAATGTCCCCTCGCCCACTATTTCGCTTCCTCCTTTTCGCCTTACTACTTTCTCGCGCGAAAATGGGATCGTCGCCTCTCGAGCCTCTCACGCAAGATGAATCTGGCACGCTATACTCTTCTTCTTCGACTTGCGGACGTACCGCGGTAACTCTTTATGTCGTATCCCCATGTAGGGACATTGTGCCGCTCACATCCAAAGGTACGAAAGCAGCAGCAAGCAAGAAACGGTGGCCATTGGAAATGCGCTGAGCGATTTCCTACCAACGCCGTGGTAGCCGATCTCGAGTTACACTTTAGGGGTACGGTAGTTGGGGTGTTTGTGTGTGTGTGTGTTTGTGTGCGTGTGTGTGTGCGTGTGTGGGGGGGGGGGGGGGCGTATAATGCATGTCTGGGTCTCTCTCTCCCTCTGTGTCTCTGTCCCTCCTTCTCTCCCTGTGTGGCTGCATGTGTGTCTGTGTGTGTGCACGCACGTGCGTGTGTATGTGCATCTGTGTGTCTTCATATAACGTTCTGTGTGTGTGTGTGTCTGTGTGTCTATATCTTTCCATCTGTTTGTGTGGGTGTGCGTGTGCCTGTGTCTGTCTCCCATTGTGTGTGCATATGTGTGTGGCTGACTCTCTCTCTCTCTCTGTATGTGTCTGTGCCTCTCTCTCTCGCTATGCCTGTTCGTGTGTATATGTGTGTGTGCGTCCGTGTATGTATGTGTTGGGCCCCTTATAAAAATGACTATTGAGTTGTTGTTGACATTCCGGTCACTATTCATTGAATCAACCGATTTTCAACGACTTGGCAAGATGTCTCGACGTTGCTCAATTATACTCGGTGGTATTTTTCTGTTCATTACATCAAAGAAAAAGTCATTGACAAAAAATGTTGACTTATCGTTGCGCCTTTATTGAGATGCAGTGTATATATGAGCGCGCATTGCCAAGCCTGTAAAGTATCGAAACCTTTTTCATAAAACCACCCCAAGTAAGCAACGCATACCCCAATAGAACGCATATTACAAACGTCCTGTGCATATGCGGTCTTCTATCGCTTGCGTACTAGCTATATACTTTTGGCAACGTGATTTCTCCAGCCTGTCTGTTTAATTAGCTCTAACCGAACGACTCACCACATGACTATTCAGGCGGCAACAATGCTATAGCTGACTTTTTGCTGCAGTAACGCAAACGACGCAGTAAAAGTGTAACGTCCATGTACACAGCCGTGGGCAGCAACTGCACTGCCGCTGAATACACAAAGAAAGCTTGGTTAATTAATTGCTGGGGTTGTATGCGCCAAAACCACAATATGATTGTGAGGCACTCCGCTGTGGAGGGTTCCGGAAAGTTTAAACACCTGGGGCTTTTTAACATGCACCTGAATAGAAGGAAATCAGCCTCCAGCATTTCTGCCTGCTTCAAAAAAAAAAAAATGGGGAACCCTTAAGCGATATCCCCCCCCCCCCACACACACGCACGCACAGGCACACACACACACACGCACGCACGCACGCACGCGCGCACACACACTCACACACAAACACACACACACACACACACACACACAAAAGCGCGCACACGCCATATCGCTTTTACAATCGCTAGCCTGCTCTCGCTTCTCGGTGCACACTTACTGTGCCGCAAAGCCAAATTGCAAACGACCCACGGCTCTTCTCTTTATTTGCATCAACCTCAAATTTTCGCTCAGGGCCAACGCTGGTCTTTCGCTCAACATTGAAGTCGACGCCGCCATCGACACCGGGATTTCTGCATAACGATCTCTTTAACGAACTCCCGTTAAAATGCTACTGCCGCGGCCGGGATGGAACCCGCGGTAGATATTCGGCAGCAGCCCAGAACTGCAAGCACTGCTCGACTACGGTGGCCCCAAAGGAATAGTGGTTTGAGAATATAACGTTCATATGCAGTTTTTTAAGGTAGGCATCATTCATGTAGCGCCGCGGACGCGCACAACACGATGAGATGACATAAAGGTATCTCCGAACGGATCGCGGGGGCCTCGGCGCAGAATGCGACGCCTGCCTGCACGCGGTGTCGACAAGACCGTGTATCTCAAACCTCACCGCAACGAGATATCAGATTAACGTGATGTACCGGCGACTATCTTCCCTTTACATTTTGTTTTATTACTACTCCTGCTGTTGGCGAACGAACGCCACCCGCGCCATGCGCTCCGTGCAGAAACCGGGGCAACGCCGCAACATGTTGCAACTTGCTAGCCTGCGCGCCATGTGATATTGCGACGAAGAAAGTAGCGCGCAAGAGGATAAATTTGTGAGGTGTTGGATTGGGTCAGCAGTCATAATCATGAAGTGTTCAAAGGTCTTTAACCAGTAAGCTTTACGGAACTAATAACAGCGATAACAGCCTAACTACCTAACGGACTTCGCAGCGGCGTTGACAACGACAGCGCGGATGGATATCCGACCTGCCGTCTGTGTCAATTGAGCGCATTGAATTGGTGGTGGTTGTGGTTCGAAGAAGGAAAAGGCGCCTAATTTCTGCAGCCCGGTCGGGAGCACGGCGTAGCGCCTCGCATTGAATTCCGACGTGCCGGTCGCGTGTGGCGCGCTCGCCTCCTCTCGCTTTATTTCGTGCAGTGTTAATACCGTGATTCATGGAAGGTATGAACGCACTTGTGAAGAAGCTACTTCGGGGCATGTTCAGCAGTTGTGGACCTGCATGCAAGTACGTTTGTCTGCGAGTGGCGGCTGCGCGGACTGTGAGGCTTAGTTCCGTAATCGTTCCGACGGAGAAATGGACGTCTCAGCTTGCGTGCACGACTCTCGCAGCTTCATTTCTGCTTAGCTGCAGGAATGGACGCGATCACCTTGATGTGCTTTTACCACCCCTGGAATATGCGGATTAAGAATCTACGGGCTCCATCGTTGAAGGTGAGTTCGTTTTCTTTACCTGTACACCCTTTTATTAGAAAACCATGAAGAATAAAAACGCGTGTTTTGTTGCTACATCGGCTGCATACGCGACATGTTTCAGAAGTACTTGACTGCGTTAGTGTTGTGCCATCATGATTGAACTGTCCTAATATAAATTAGCTTTTCATTTCTGTTCAGTTTCGAACATACTGACTTATTGGCGCGCTTATTTGAGCTTGTTTCAAGGTGTGCAATAACGCTTACATTCGAGCGTATGCACTACTTTTTTGCGTCTTCAAAACTGCTTGTGCCTCGTAATTAGGCACACGCTATTACGGCGGGTGTCGTGTTCTTTGTTTTGTCTCCAGCAGGTTTGCGGGTAAGAAACTGTTTGTACCAGCGCAGTTGTGTCTTTCTGCACAGTGCTATTTCCGATAGCTGGATGCGCTTGTCTAGTAATGTTTCGAATATGTGAGGGCGAATGTTAAATCGTGTTCCGGGGCTAGGAGTTATGCGTCTTTTTTATGTGCTATGATGTTACTTTGCCTAGTGTGTGTCGACGCGCGCTTTCAAAGCTGTGGCTCAGCGTTTCCCTTCTATGTTAATATCCGCGCTCTGTAAAGCTTGCATCTCTCGAGAGGGGCAGTAAAAAAAACGTGTACTCGCGTGTCGCTTCAGCCTGGTCATTTGAAGCATGTTCACCCTTCTGCAGCCGTATGATGTGATGGAGTTTTCGCCTTTTCACACCGAATTCTTGGTAGTAGTTTGTCACAATTTTCTTTTTTTTTTTTTTACAGCGAAAGCTGTTATGAGATCACAACAAGGGTCGTTTCTGCGCCGTAGTTGTCCGCCGCCGCCGCCGCCGCCGGTGTCCGTAACCAATATCGCACGAAATAAGAAAAAAACTAACTAAATAAAAAAACACCTGTGACAGAATGGGAATCAAACCCGGGTCCTCTGCGTGGCAGCCCAGCACTCGACCACTGAGCTACGCCACTGCTTGAAACTGCGGTGCAAACTGACTCTAGTCAGGCTTCATATCGGGTAAGGAATCGCGTTAACGTGTGTTGTAAAGCGTTTTAGAGCAGTAAAGTAAGAACCAGGCGTCACACAATGCGAATTGCGCAAAGAGTGGGTCGTTCAATGCTCCAACCCATTACAAAAGCCTGTGGCATAATTCTTCATCGTAGTCAGCCACAGCATCAACAAAGTGCACATAATTCGTTACAAGAGTGTAGCGGGCACCGCGCTTTTCTGAAGAATGACGAATAATGGCATAGTAGACGCTTCCCCACTGCACAAAAATTATGACGATTTATAGCGTAGTGGGTACCATGCAAGTGGGCTTGTAGTAGTTGCCCCAAGAGTGTTTAAAAAAAGGCTAAAGGCCGCTCTCCCAGCTTTCGCTGTGGCTGTGCTGCGCCTTCTGCGCAGGCCTGGCGGTTTTTTTCATATTATTTGCAGGAGGGACTCACCCTTTACATGTTGAAAGAAACGCTACACCAATTAAGTTATGGTTTTGTTCTCTGATGATGTGGTTTTTGCAGTTTTTCCCTTTAATAAAGGTACATGTCCGCACATTTTGCGTTTTTTTTTGTTGGGCCTCTTGAAAGAAAACGAAAGGTCACAGAACTTATGAAAAAGTTGACTTCTCCGAGTGACTGTGTATGAGTAATTCAATTTGCTTTTGTGCCCGTGTCCATATTTTAGTTTTCGCGAAGTTTACTGTGGTTCCAGGTGTTCACGTGTTCTGACAGAATTGAAGCGTTATAGCTGGCGATAAAGTTTCTGCTATAACACGCGAACTGTGCAGGCCTACTGTAGCTCTTTATGCAAGCATACCTTGTACATCACAGTGCGCATGTACAGACAGCTGTGCGCTCATATAAAACCCACGTAAGCGCACCCAGCAGCTCTTATTCAAGTTCTGTGAAAGACTTTTTGGACAATGCTTACTGAGGCCTGTGCCTCAGTGCATGTGCCTCAGTACGCATTGTTCGTATTGCGGTAGCATATTGCACTTGTATATGTACACAAATTCAGCAACTATTAAAACGTACAGTACGTGCACTTTAAATAAATACATAATCGAATTTTAATGTTGCTTCAATTGTAAGTCAATAATTATTCATTAAATCTGTCAATGAATGAAATCAATGCTCCATGTACTTTCAATAACAAGTCGACAACCATTGAACCACTTTTATGTCAGTAAAATTTTGGTAAAAGATCGGTGGCCAATATTCTATACGTGTCAACAATAAGCTCAATGACTTTTCTATGGACCGACAACGACTATTCAGTACAATATGTCAACATTGAGCAATGGCGTTTTAATTATTTTTCAATAAGATTTTTTGTAAGGGGCTGCAGAACCAGGCAACACACCCGCATGCACCACCCTGTTTATTAACTAATTTATTTATTTATGTATTTATTTATTTATTTGTTTATTACAGTTCTGCCGGTCTGGGTTTCAGAGCTTAAGCAGGAGTGGCTTACAAGTCAGCAAAAAAAAAAAAAAAGAAAACTGGATACATTGAAAACGATAGAATGCATTGCAGCAACGTACATATGTAGATACGTGCATTTGAACGAACCATACTTAGCGAGTACATAAATAGAAATGCCGCAACAGAACATTCGGACAGAGATCTAAAGAAAGATAATTCCAATGAAATGCCCTTGGTACCCTCCTTTAAGGGACTTAAAGTGGGAAGAAAAAAGTTCTTGGAATGCGAGATCTGGTGTCCTTGTCTGCCATTATTGTCAGAAACTTGCACCACCGTAACTTTGCATTTTATGTAATGGAAGGGCAGTTCCAAACGATTAAAGGTAGGGTTCAGACTGAGTGATTTTGTCGCCTCTTATAATACTAGATGAGAGAGGCCAGCACATCTGCTACCCTGTTCCTCCCCTTCCCTAGTGCGCACAAAATAGCATCCATCATCAAGGCTGTGCTGTACAGCATACTTGTTCAGGCACTTTGTATCTGAACGAGGAGGAGAAAAAAAATTTAGCGAAGGATTAAGCATAATTATAGAGGAATATCAGAACGAGTAGATCTTATAGTGTTGATAACTGGATGGAAAGAGCCTTTCAGTAGTTACCAGAGTTCTCGCCATTTCTAAAGCGGTGAACTTTTCGGTGGCAGCGGGAGTACGACTTCTTCAGATTACGTAGATTTTCCAATTGCTTCTCAATGTGCATCTGTTCAAGATCCCAGAAGCACTTCAAGAGCCCCAAAAGTGGCGTGATTTTTTATTCGAAGTCATGTGTTGTTTACGAAATCAGGAGAAATAGCGAGCCCGGAGCCATATATAAGTATATTCGTTGGAGACCAGGCGGTAATATTGTCATGCGTAATTGAGTACCTCACCTATTAAGATATATACCGATGAAACAAGCTTTATGAGAGGAAAAAAAGGCGTTGTAATACATGGAAAACTGCCTCTACGGGACGTAGTGGAGCGATCTGCATCAATGTCTAGGCGGAAAGACTGCTTCTCAGCACAAACTTGTGGATGCAGCTTTCGGTCGGGGCGGTCACCTTCTTATTTGGCTGGAAAGCAAAATCAGTCATATACTGTGATTTTGAAACGCATGTCCTGCATTACCCATTTATTGTTTGGAGAAGCACTGCGCCCAACGGTTGGATGTATACATGATGATGGCACAACCGAAAAATGTGGTCCAGACCACGACATTAGGTACCTCACAACGACGTCCTTACTTTTACAGTAAAGTTGATACAACTAATATTTTTATTTTTCAGAAAAAAATTGTATCAAGATGACATGTGTGTTCTTCCACGTTCATTTTGCGCAATTTTATCCTTGCCTTTCTATTAAAAGTAGTACCTCTTTATTGCTGTTACCTTATTTTACGTTTCTTCAATTTCACTGCTAATAAATGCTGTATTTTACGCGTGACACATACGGCTCTATGTGATTACAGACAAAGTAATGTTAGATATTTAACAGGCATCTCTAGGCTGCACATTCTGCTTGTCGTTTTGGGGTGCTCCGAAACACTCCTGTCACTTGCCTCACATTCAGCCGGTCGATATCCTACATCCCGATAACTTTTGGTTCGTTCTTTCAGAACACTGTGCTCCTGTTCGTAGCGATCTGAGGCCCTCTCAACTTCGACATCAGAGCCCGGCCGAAATCTGGCGAAGTTTCGGTCGCGTGGCTCCAAAAGCTTCCGTAACCAGGCCTATAGTATACTATCTCGCATGTAATGGGTGTTGTCGAACACACTTAAATGTATTTATGTAGCCTTCTCGATGCATTATGAACACAATACTTGCGGGTGTACCACAAACTGTTGACTACGTCCGATGAGAACTTACTTTCATGACAATGTCTTAGCTGAAGAGGTCAATCTCATCTAACATGTAATCACTTCACTCAGAAGTGTTATAAATGCAGCTCGCAAATGCTCGCAATGCTCGCACATGCAAATGATTGCCCCCAGCATTTTATGCAAGAATGGGGATACTGCGGCAGCACAGCATCTCGTCTCTGTGGCATGGTTGGCATTCACCGCACGAACACCTTTGTAGGTTGAAGCGACAGTAATCAGTTACGTAACTGGAGTGTAAAATAAAAAAAGGCTGCAGATCCACGAAGTGAATGCTGATCATGGAGCGAAGCTCCATTGACGAAATGATAAACGATATAAAGAATGTTTATGAAAATGTTTATTTATGGAAATATTTCTTTATAGAGCTGTCATCATGCACACAACACAGTAACGAGAGCTAAGCCACTGCTAAGTTTTTTTCTTAAATCATATGCGCGCTAAGGACACGCTGTAGACGGTATTGCGCACAGATGTTTCGCACCTGTGCTTCGACTACGGACGACGGCGGGCCTCGACGACAACGGTCGTACATCGTGAGGGCCTAAGGAGCTTCGCTCCTAAAACGTGATGACACTTGCCCACCCTTCGTTTTGTTGCAGATCGGTGAGATCGAGGCGGGGCACGTCATCTGCTACACGCGCCGGCGGGTCGAAATCAAAAGGCGATGCTTCCGCGCTCTGATAGTATCTGCAATCATCGCTGAACTCGTTGCTGGTAAGTTCAGGCGGGCTGGCACACCTTGATTTGGCGTCGAATGACATCGCCAGCTTGCTTTGCGCGTGTTAGAAGAAGCACGTGTTCTATGTTTACAACCTAGACAGCCCTGGTGGCGTTTAGGGTATTTCATGACGTCAACGCCTACCCAGCACGAAGAAGCTCCCTGTTACGGTTTTTACAAATCGTTTATTGCTTTCTTAAAATTATTGACGAGCCTCTCAGCAAAATGAACCACCCTAACTGTGCTGGACTAATAAAACAGCATTATCTCAATATGGTCGAAAATGCACTTTAAGCTTGGAATAGCTTCATTTGTCGGCCACGCCAAACTCGAAAAGCGGGGGAGAGCGAAGCTAAGAGAGGAGAAAAGTCGAGCATAACTATGTAATGCAACAGTAGGAGAGGTAGAGGAGAGTATACAGGCACAGTAAAGCATAGTGTACTCTAGCAGGGGGGATGAAAAAGTGAAGTGGGGTTGAGGAGGATTGAAAAGAGGATGTGTAATGGGTAGAGCACAGCACCATCATGCAGCACGGGGTGGCAATGAGAATTGAGAGTGATGAGTTAAAACTGCAGGGGGGGGGGGGGGAGGGTAAAGCATGGCCTTATATAGTATAGTATATTTTGGGTAGAAACGCTTCTGACTCCGCGCCGCGCTCCCTATTGGGCTGCAGAAATAAGCGACATTTTCTCAACTAACAACTACTGTTTGGGGTAGAAAATAAATTGAGTTTGAGGAATAGGGAGAGGAGTAGACAGGGTGAAGCACAGCGAAGTATAGCAGAGTATAGAAAGAGGCGGGAATGGAAATTGAGTGTGAGGTGGGAAAAGAACAGGGGACAAAGAAGAAAGGGGATGGCCTACTATGCGATACAAAGCCATGTATTGTATAGTATAGCAACAAGTGGGAAAGGGTAGGTGAAGAACAATGATGTGAGGGCGATGAGATAAAGGAGGAAGAGGGTGTAGCAGGTCTTCCCGTACCCCATGTCATCGACACAGGCTTCGAGAACACTGTGGCTTGCACGTTCGAACATACGCACGCCGTGCTCGTGCACGTAAGTTGAAACGCAAACGCAAGAGAACGACTTGGCGGTGAAAAGGTACACCGGATCTAGTAGAAATAGGAGTACCGGGAGGTACCGGAAGAGCAAGCGAAGAAACTAGTGGTGAACGTGAAATATGCAGTATGCAGATTGGATCACAGTGGAGGGTAGTGAAGATAAAAACAGCGCTTATCTTTCGGCGCGACGTGGCGGGGCACTTAAACCCCCCCCACAAGGATTTATGACGGTGCAGCCGAATCCCTTCCGCTTCCCATTTCTAGCTAAACCCGGTTTCCAATCCGGTCGCTTCGTATAACGGTGCGCATAAGTCCGATTCGGCGGCGGCAGTGTGCGAGGAGCTTCGCTTTTTGGCGGCATCGAATGTTCCGACCTTTTAAAGCTTTTTGTGCTGTTTTATTTATCGATAAGCGTCTGTTTCTAACGCGACGTTCCGACAGCTGCGCGATTAGTTGTTGGTGTAGGATCTGCCAAAAGGAGAGCCACGCACCCAGGCAACGTGCGCATTTGAATGTGAGCATTTCTAGAGAATACCGTACTTAGATGTGGCGCTGTCGTGAGAATGTCCATATTCAGTGAGGCGTAGCTGTGTGAAACCCAGGAAATATTTGTGACTAGGCACTGCGCTATAAATAAGATAATGTATTCGCGGTGCATACAGAAATTTCGAAGAGAAAATAAAACAAACTGATTCGCTTCCTCCACCCTCTTTAGGGCTCCGAGACAGCGTTAGGACCTGGCAGAAGATTGGGTGAGGGTAGAGAGGGGATGTTACGACACAGACGAATTCAATCTAACGGCCCAAGCTGGTTAATATGGTGAATGTATGCAAACATATTGATCACGAAAACGCATCTTGTATCCCAGTTCTCAATATGGTGGGGAGTCACCGAACTACAAAACTTCTCCCGCACATGCTATTTCCACTTACTTATGGAAATAGAAACCACGCTTTAGTTGTTTCGCTCCGTTCCTAGCTCTTTGGGCATAACAGCAATTATACACTCAGGCAAATCACAACGAATTGCGGACGCTTGTCTTCAACTTTGTCTAAGTTTCGGCGTCGATTTACATGACTAGTCGGTCTACGGCGTCGTATTGAACCCTGAACAGCATAGCCAGTCGCCCTTGTACGGGCAACGAATGAATAGGCCATCTTGTAGTCTCGCTATCGACGATTTGAGCCATAGCGGAAATAATGTTTTCACGTCAACAGCCCAAGTGGTCTTTGAAGGTTTTTCTCGATTCAATTTTGCTATTTCCGTTTCTTTCTTTTTTGTTACGATAAGCGTAACCTGACAATCTCTTTTCTCGCGTGTTGCCTTACGACAGGCTTGCCGGAGTTCAGCGGTGCTTGTTGCTTTTCATTGCGTTTGCGGAGGCCGCCCTTTAAGCCTTCCAGAGGCACTTTCGAAGCGCCGGACGGAGACGTAATGTGCGACGTAAAATAGAAGCAACTGGCGGAGAAGCGCCACCGTCGCGCATTACAACATAGCACATAGTGGCTCGCGATTGGCGCCCTCCTCCTCCACTTTTGGCAGCACTTGCGTCGCTCCTCTGGCAGAGGTGTCCTTTCCCTCCTCCAACTCCCCTCTCCTCTTCCATCTTCGGGACGGCTGAACCCTCCGAGCCCTGCTTCGCCAAACTTCACGGAGATTGAAGTGAGAGAGAAGTAGAGAGGAAACGGGTTGGAAGGATCGAAAAAGAGAGCGCGAGGGCGTTCCCTCAGTCTCTTCGCCCACCAGTCTAATCGGAACCGACCAGGTATGAATCTCCCTAGGCTAGGGACAAGACCAGCGCCTCGCGTTCCCTGCCCGAAGCTTCAAATGATCCCTAGGTAGCCCCCCTAGTCGGACAACACTCCTTCCTCCACTTCTTCTCGCTTCACCGCGTACCTCACGTTCTCTTGCGCGGTGGTGGTGGTCCTGGCCTTGCCTGTCAGTAGCGTGAGTGAAAAAGAAATAAAAGTACAATAGAAAGTTCGCTGCGTGAGGCAACAAAGAAAACAGACTGTCGATAGAGAGCGAACAGCGTCGAGGAAGCAACAGTGAGTCTAAATATAGAAACGAAAGAAGGTAGAATGAAGAATGCAGTTTTCATTGCTTCTCCTTCGGAAGCAGCAGAACGCATGCACGTAAAACCGTGATTGCGCAGTTCGTCGACGGTAAAGGAAAACCGAGGTACGCCACGTGACCAATAGTGGCAGGAGTTAGAACTTACAAAACCTATGTTTTTGTAGCAAAACCTGAGTGATGGCTTATGTTACGTCAGGCCCGTAGCCAGGAATTTTTTTCGGGGGGGGGGGGGGGGCACTTGTTGAAGGCCTTGACTATTTAAAAAAAAAAACCTATTTTTCTTATTTATTTTCGGCAAAAAATGCAGTATGTAAGTTACGTGACTTATTAAATACTTTTTATTATTATTTTCAGTTTTCTTGCATAAAAATAAAACACTTAGTCGGAGTCAACAAGAAAAAGACGGGAGTGGAATGCATTCATTTTATTGAGGCACACTTAAGAATATCTTCACCCGGCGTCTGCCGCGTGACGGTCGGCACTGATCTCGACAGGCCCCACAAGTCTGTGGCGCGGTGCGTCCGCTTGCCTCAAAGTTCTCTCCACTAGCTCCTTGTGTGCGGAAGCCTGAAAGGCAAGTCTCCGTGGCTTCTTCGTAAACGTTGCGATTACGTCGCTCACGTCAATGGATTCTCTGTATAGTGACATCAGAGCCAACCCATTCAATCGTTCCTCAACAGAGTTGTTGCGGAGGTACGTTTTGAGGCGCTTCAGCGTCGAAAAGCTTCTCTCAGCTGCAGCTGTGGTGACAGGAAGTGTGGCAAGTACCACGCCACCCGAGGCGGTGGTGTGGTTGTCGCGATAAACGAATTATACCACCCCTCTCCAATTTTAGTGGACTCGCCTCTCGAAATAGTCTGGGCCTCGTGTCACATTGGTCATGTCGCTTGCGTCATTGGCGCTTGTTATCGACCTCCCGACAGCAATTCAGAGTTTTCAGAACTTCTTGGTGACGCCATGGAACAAGTTACACAGAAATTTCCTAATTCGCTTTTATTCTTATGTGGTAACTTTAATTACCCCGAAATCGACTGGTCCACTCTGTCTGTGCTTCATCACAATAATCGACCTGAATGTATTCGATTCCTTCAGCTGCTCCTTTACCACAGTTTAACACAACTTGTACATAAACCTACGCGGAAGGATCGGATTTTAGACTTCGTCCGAACTAACAGCCCCGAAATCTGTAACACACGCGTGCTGGAAGAAATCAGTGATCATAGGGCTGTCCATTGCTTGCTTTCACTTCCTACTGCAAAGAAATCCAAAAGTAAAAAACAGTTGCTGAACTATGTGCGTGCCGACCTAACAAACATGAACAGTATGTTACAGACTTTCGAAGCTGATTTTTACGAATACTTTGACGACCGTACAACTAATGAAAACTGGTGTTTGTTCCGGGATAAACTTAAAGAAATTGAAGCTGCCTGTGTTCCTAAACTAGCAATAAGTTCCAGATCAGATGACCCATGGTTCACGCGAGACGTAAAACGTGCCCTGAACAAAAAGAAAAGGGTTTACAGAAAAGCAAGTCGCTCGAACTGTCCTCAAGATTGGGAAGCCTACGATAACGTTTCAGCTGAAACACAAAGTGTCATTCTTCAAGCGAAAGAGAAATTCTTCAACGAAAGGCTACCTAGTCTCATGAAAACGGACCCTAAAAAATTTTGGAAAACCATGAACCCCAAAAGCGCCCATTCAACAACAGTATTAATGAGGGAAGACGGCAGCACATTATCGGTAAAACACTCTGCCGAAAAATTCAATAAGCACTTCACGGAGGTATTCACAGACGAACTTCCACTAAATGATTCTCTTTCGCTGTCACAACTGCCCATGCAACACCCTTTTCCAGCAATCCTAATAACGCAGCACGGAGTAGCTAGCGCTATCAATCGACTTCCCCTCAAAACCAGTCCGGGCCCCGATGGCATCAGCGCCAAACTACTGAAATTAACCTGCCAACATTCAGCTAACTTGCTTGCGTTCATTTTCCAGCAATCCCTTGACTCTGGTTGTATACCAGATGACTGGAAGTCTGCTAACGTGGTACCCATATTTAAGTCTGGTAACCGCAGTTATCCCAACAACTATATGCCGATTTCACTCACGTCCATTTCCTGTAAGTTACTAGAGCACATCATACACTCCCAGGTCATGCGTCATCTCAACCGTAACAACTTACTTCTTCACACGCAACATGGTTTTCGGGAAAAATTATCATGTCAGACTCAACTTTTCGAACTCGTGACAGACCTGCACACAGCTCTTCATATGTCCATCTGCATCGACGCGATTTTCATAGACTTTTCAAAGGCTTTTGACCGTGTTCCCCATAACCGGCTAATGCTTAAAATACGTCACCTCAGCCTCGACCACAAAACGACTGCATGGATTCAAGAATTTTTAAACAAACGGTGTCAGTCAGTTAAACTTGACCACTACATATCTCATCCAACCCGAGTAACATCTGGTGTGCCGCAAGGCAGCGTGCTGGGCCCTCTTCTGTTTTTAGTATACATTAACGACATTGCATCTAACATAAGTTCGTCCATCCGTCTTTTTGCGGACGATTGTGTTGTTTATAGGAAAATAACTTGCACAGATGACGTTGTAGAACTACAAGCTGATCTAACCAGGTTAAGGGAATGGTGCAGCAGTTGGCAGATGGAAATTAACGTCGATAAAACCAAGCACTTACTGTTTACTGATATCACTTCTGCATGCTCTAGCTCTTATAAAATAAACGATTTGGTAATAGAAAATGTCACGTCATTTAAGTACTTGGGCGTAATACTGAGTTCAGATTTAAGCTGGACAGCACACATAGAGCATATTACTAATAAGACTCTCAAGAAACTCGGCCTCCTCAAACGACGCTTGCATTTCGCTAATAGGGACACAAGACTGCGCGCTTTCAATTCATTGATTCGACCACCTTTAGAATACGCTTCAATCATATGGCATCCTCACCAAATCGGTCTTACTAACATGCTCGAAATGGTACAGAATAAAGCTGCTCGGTTTATCTCATCATCCTACTCACGTTACAGAAGTGTTTCTTTACTCAAAGCAGAGCTTAGCCTTACCACACTGGCCATGCGCAGGCTACATACTTGACTATCGTTCTTTCACTCACTTTATCACAGCAGCTCATCCTTCGCCCAGTCTCATATCTTTCCAGCCCCTCATACCTCAAGCCGCCTCGATCATGCGCACAAGGTGGCCCCCATTTTTACCAGGACCAAAAAGTTTCAAAATTCGCCATTATCATTATGCATAACGGAGTGGAACTCCCTTCCACCTAACATCGCAATAATAACAGATCATTCCATATTTCACTCGATGCTGCAGGGCTATTTGCATATCGAGTAATATTGCTAATCTGTGTCTGATTGCTCTCGTTTCATTTGCGGCTTTTGTTCGCGATATATATTCAATGTTTTTCTATGTAATTTTCATACTGCTTTCATCGTTATTGAAAAAAAAAGTTGTACTCATGAATATGTATTCGACGGAAGTTGGTGAATGTATTTTGACTGGATGTTGTGATTTGACTTACTCGATGTTTTCTTTTTTATTTTCTTTTTGGTATTTTGCTTTCTATTTATGTTATTTGAAATGTATGTATTCACTTAAATCCCCCCCTATGTAATGCCCGATAGGGCCTTTAGGGTATTGAAATAAAAATAAATAAAAATAAAAATAAAAGTATCTTGAGCAGAGTGCTGATGTTAGGAAACAGGTTGGTATTGCACTGTTTGAGGGCCTGAGTCGCATACTTTGGCATCTCCTCTGGAGGTGTTGCTTGCCATTTCTGCTTCGATATTTCCCACTCTCCTTTGATCACTTTGAGATTTCTCGGTTCCATGTCCGCCATGTAGAAGTCTACGGCCGGCTGTAGCGACTCAAAGCTGCTGTGAGCGGCGTGATTCGGCAGCACGAGTTGAAGACTACCCAACATCGCCCTGTGACCAGTGAAGCGTTCGGTCAATGCGGACCGCAGATCGTCCAAATAGGGGATTAAGCATGCACGTCTGTATTATTCTTCAGGAGAGGAGGAAGCGTGGTTTTCTCGGAACTTCTGAGAACCGACATTTCTTGGAATCTCTGGCTGAACGCCGAATCTTTTAGCCGTTTCTTCACATGATTCAAAAATCTCCTTGAACTAGTCTTGGGCATCATCTCTGATGTGGCTGAGCTGTTTCAGCACCAAGTCTATATGCTCGAGGGCGACACTCATGTCCACGAAATTTCCTTGAAGGTACTGAGACAAACGAAGCGTTAGACTCAGAAACCTCTCGCTCACTGCGAGAGACACGATAAAGTTAAAGCTACACAGACGACTGTGAAGTGTGGAAGCAGTCGCATTTCTCGCAGTTTCGCTTTCCAGGAGTGCTTCCAGAGACTCGACGATGTCAGGCAACGCTTCACTGAAGAGAATTACGGCTTCGTGCCGCTCAACCCAGCTGGTCTCGCAGTATTTGTGAAGACGTGAAAACGTACGGGACGAAGACTCGAGGTGCTTTTTGAGAACATCGGTTCTTTTTGAAGAACTTCTGAAGTATGAACAAATTTCGCTAATCGTTGCGAAAGCGTTTCGGATATTGTTTACTTTCGACGCATCGTTCAAGCAAAGATTTAGCGAATGCGAAGAGCAGTGTGTATACACTGCTAAAGGATACGCTTAGCGAACGACCGCCTGCACTCCACGAAATGCACCACTCATGACAGCGGCTTCATCGTAACCTTGACCTCTCATACAGTTAAGGTCAAAACCAAGTCCAACAAGCTCGGTTTTTAACGTTTCCGCCAGACCTGATCCGCTGAGATCTGAAACAGGCACTAAAGTGAGAAAATATTGTTTTATGTTCATCGTTTCATGCTCTACATACCGGACACAAAGGGAGAACTGCTCTATCTGTGTGCCTTTAGTTGTGCCATCGGCGAGAACGGAGAAAAATCAAGAAGATTTGTTCACAGCTTGAACGATTCCGTCTTGTATTTGCTTGCCGATTATCGCAATCAATTCATTTTGGATCATTGGGCTTGTGTAAAGGGCATTTCCACCAGACATTTTTATGTGCTCGGCAAGAATCTGATCGCCCCCCCCCCCCCCCTTCGCCCTGTAGCGCAGCAGGGGCTCTGAAGTTCCCGTCGTTTTTTGCAGGTTCTTCCAGTGTAACTCTGCCGGAATCTCTGTCTCCCCTCAGCGCGATTTCTTGACGGCCACAAAGCAGTACTGTCTCAATAACTGTCTACAGCATTGCCTTGTTTTTTTTCTGATTCGATCTTTGCTTGCTTGTTCAGCTGAAGAGAAATGTTGTCGATTTTTCCATGAGTCACTTCCAAAAATGACTGTGCCGTTGCGTTCTTATCGTACTCCGTTCTCGCGTGGTTTTCAAAAACTTCAACTGCGTTTTTCCACTTTATAAAGGGTGAAGTGACAAGACTCTGCGCAGTTTCATGGCAGCCTTTTCCTGCTCCGGATTTCATGGAAAATAGGACGCAGACCTTGCAGAAGGCGCCTTTTTGTACTTCTGAGTAGGCGAGCCACTGGAAACGTTGCAGCCAGTTCAGCTGGAATTTTCGCCTTTTCCCGCACTTTGACACAGTAACCTCGAAGTCATGCTTTGATCATGGTGTCCACGTGTTCGTGTACACACGTTCTTTCGTGTCTTCGGGAAGGGTCGGGCAGCCCACGTACAATCCAATATCATTTTGATTCCGCGGTTTGTTCAGCTTAAGGGGCAGGCTTTCTGAAGACGACGATTCCGCGACTTTCTCGTCATGGAAGATCGGAGCTGTCGGATTGGTACTTGTATCATCCTGTTCGCAGGACAGCCCAGGTACTACATGCTAAAAAAAATATTACCGTTCGTAAAAAACAACGTCGCAGCTCAAACCATCCTCAAATTATACGCTAAAACCTAAACCATTTGTTACTTCCTGAAGCAAACTCAAAAATTCCAAAAATCTGCGAAGCTTACCTTCGGAAGCTTGTTGAAGTAGCTCATTAGGTTGGAACCTTGCCGCTTCATTTTCGTGCTCATAATGATGAAATGCAGAAGCCACCACACATCAGAGAGCGAACATGTGCATTATTCCCGCCAAAACACAGGCTATACTGCAGTGCGTCTTCTGTGCTTCCACTGCGATAGGCTTTGCCAATGAATAGGAACCCGTGGCGCCATCTGTCACGACGCGCCACACCTTTTGCTTAGTCCGTGCGTTGCCTTCATGACTCGCTTTGTCAATGCGCCTCTGAGCAACGGTGCGTTGACGGAACCAATCGCGGAGGCCATGGTCCGTGCAACGCCGGTGCGCGTGCAGGGAACCCAACCCCAAATCTAACCTTAAGTTCGCGCAGCACTGTCTGCCATTTCAGCGGAGACAGGTTGAACTGGAGGGCGCTCGCGCTTGCATGTGTTTCGTGTTTCGCGCGTGGAAAGTGCGTTTCTGCAGGCTTTTATCTCGCGTTTTTAGCCGCGGCAAGAGCGCTCGATTTGCTTTGAAAGTTTCTTTGCGCAGCGGCCTGGCGGGAGCCCTGCTCAAGAACAGCCCCCCCCCCCCCCCCCCCCATCAAAATTTCGGGGGAGGGGCGGGCCCCAAGCCCCACCCCCCCCCCCCCCCTGGCTACGGGCCTGTTACGTTCTCCTAAGTTTGTTTCATTTATTTTTTAATCGCATATGCGCACTCTTCTAATTGGCTAAGGCAGGTAGCCGGGCTAGTTGTTTAGGATTCATAATGTTAAATTGTAATATCGAGTAGTTTTTTTTCTAATAATCTTTTTCTCCTTGTTCGAGCATTCGTGCTGTCCACTTTGCTTTTTTTCATTACATACGCAGTAGGAGCTAAAACAAGTGCTGTAACGTAAAAAAATTGTGTTGTATTTGCAGGCCCATGAATGCAAAAGGCACACGGTCACTGATGCAACAGCCTATGATGACTTAAGGCCTTCTCTTTCTTCATCGTTACCTTGTCAATCAATCCTATGGGTTCCTCTCCCACCCATAGATAGCTTTGTATACTTAGCATGGTTTCTCCCTGCCTCCGGGATCGGTCCACTTTTGAACCAGTTAGAATGTCATGTGATGACGTCATCACATTTGTTGATGATGACGTCACAAATTTTGGCGATCTGAGAGCACGCCACAGAATCATGATTTCTTGCGTAGCTCGCGTTTATGCCGACGGTAAATCTTCACGTTTGATGGGGGCTCTAAGGCTTTCGCGTATATATACGATAAAGTACAGTAATGATAACGAACGCATCAGCGCAAAACACCACCAAAGGAGATGAGAGTTGGAACCCAGTGCTGTCCCGGAATAGGGACTATCGTTGTTTTATTTGCACTTCAAGGAAATGTGTTCATCATCACCATCGTCATCGTCACCTTTATTAATTTGCCTTACTTTTGATTCACTTTCATGTACGTTCTTTTAACTTGAAGACACTTGAATTAGCGCGCTCGACGATTTCGCATCATTACATGGTATTTAACGTCGAGACCATTTTGGTAAAATTCGTGTTCAGCACGCCGCTGGACGCCCGATGTTTTGACCAACGAACCATATAAGGCTTTCGTCTGAATAAATTATCATAATTTCAATATCAGAGCAATTCCACGACATAGAAGAAATAGAAGGCGAAAGGTACGAAAGGCGACAGATGGTGTCGTAACGATGAGAACTACATATATATACAGTCGAACCCACTTATAGCAATACTGAAGTGCTTCTAAAATTTCGTTGTTATAACCAATAATTGCAATAAACGGGTTGCACGAAAAATAGACGGACGGCAGGCTGTTGGGAGAAAACTGCAATATCGGATGGGATACGCCAACAGACATCGGTGATGAGGATAATTTTTCGGACATGCTTGAAAATTCGGACGCTTTCACGGCACCGCTACAAGCCTTATGAGCCACTGTTTTACATCTGAAGTTTTTTGACGCCAAAACTTTTTCACGTCTCAACCTTTTACTCAAACTGCATTCCCGAAAGTGCATTAATAGACGACACCACCGCTCCCGCGACCTAGCACACTTTGAAAGTCAGCTTTGCCGCTATGCTAACGCACAATGCGGTGAAGCATAACGAATGGGCGCTGGCTGATGTTGGGGTTGTGGCGGGGTTTCAGTAGCTTGAATTTCTCATTTTCTCCTTTCTTTTCAAGGATTTCGCATTCCAATATCTTTCGGCATGGACCCCCCAAAAGCGAGAATTCATTGTTATAACCGATATTGGGGCGTGCGGGCATTGCTGTAAGTCGGTTATTTCACCCTACAAAAAAAAAGTTCACGATGCAGCCACTTCTCATTGTAATAACCAATATATTTTTAAAACCAGTATCGTTATAAGTGGGTTCGACTCTGCGTGAAGCTTTGACCGCTTGCCTCGCATCCATTCTGCTTGTCGTCACGAAGCGCACACTAATAAAAGTCGAAGTATTATACAGACAAAGAAAACACCATAGATCTCAGCTCGAGCTGACGCTAATATCAGGGTTGCGATCCCTTGCTTGCTCTTTAGCGCACAGCTCGGGCTTAACGTCTCCTTTCACTCCCCTGCACATTTGAGCGATGCACGTCGCTGGCAGGTCAGGACTCCTTCCTTGCTGCCCTGCGGATAAGATTACGCAACGATTGAATTCTGGCTGGTATGAGATTTTGCTCCTACGTATGCGCTATTATTGTATTTCTTCTTGAGAATTGCTCTGGTTCTTGGTAGTTGTCTGTGCGTACGTCTCCCTACGTATGCTGTGTGTGCAAACTCAATCACTACTCTTCCTTTTCGCAAACATTATTTTTCCTGGATCTTGCGCAATTGTTTCAATTTCCTCGGGATTACGTCTCGCTCCTACTTTCCCTTAGGCATTTCCTGTTTGAGGCTTAGGTCTTTTGTTTCGTTAGCTATAATCTTATCAACCAGCACCATAGTAATATCCTTCAATGAAAAGACGTTTGATCCCAAATTTCGACCGTTTCACTTTTCATCATCTATAAAGTGCGCGCGTTTTTCTGTTGAGCGCCCTTTCTCGTTCCCTGTGTATGCCTCGGGGCGTTGAATCGCGGGTTTATGTATAGCTTGGCTAGCCTGCGTCATGCTGTACCAGCCGTTCTTGAGCGGGCACTTTGTAATAAAGACCTCAAGCGTCGTCTCAACTACGGCTCAGCGGTCAGGCACGAAAGAAATAAAAACAATACTGGCTGAGACAGCGAAACTTCATTTGCATACTCATCGTGGCCTCTCCGTTTTGCATCCACATTTCATTGTACGAGTAAAAAAAATGTGATTTCTAGAGGAAAGCATACTCATGTTTTTTTGCTAAAGAAAGAGGGAAGAAATGATTGAGCTGTCCAAATGGTCTATGGTGTGCGTCAGGTTATGCAATGGCTTCTTGCGCATGCGCGCTAGCGATGTGTATTGCCTTGAAGACCGGCATCTTCCACCCATAGACAGCTGCCACGGGGGCTTGCATAATCTTGTCGTTTGGTAGTACTAAGCGAGGCCGCTTTTATCCGGAGATGAGAAAAGATAAGTGACAAATCATGAAGAAGTCGAAACTGTGGCGTAGATGTTGGTATGATATCCAACAGTGCCCTAATCATTTCTACTCAGTATGCCCGAGCAGATGTCTTTTGTTTTTGCAAAAATAGACTTAATGCTTTGTTTATTTATGGGTGACACACGTTTACCTCAGCAAGTCTTCAGCAATTCTTGTGTAGGCGCCACAATGGGAGCGATGCTCGTACAGTACTTCGGTAGTGGGGATGTTACACATACGCGCGCCATGTCGAAAGATTGTCACCGTACGGTGTAACAGATGTCTAACCAGTGCCTTTGGGGCGGTACAAGCATAAAGGCATGTGTCATAAGGCACGCAGCACATTTAAATGGTTTTTTTTTCCTCAGCGTACACAGCTGCTGTATGGTCGAGAACAAATTGAATGCGATGAGAAAATTACATTTGTAGCTTGTTTTATGCCTGATAACTGGAGAGCACTATGCGGACGCTAAAGGTCGTTTAGGCCTCAAAGCATGTGTGCAAGCAGAGGTCATGCTTATAATATGAGTACTGGAAGTTCAACAGGAACAAAGTATTGGTTCTACTTAACCCTAAATTCACGTTCCAGTCGTCCATAAATCTACATTCCGATAAAAAGCAGTAAACAAAGTGATGCGCAGCCTTCTTGATGTGAAAAAGAACGAAAATGGTTCAATTGGTCCTAAGTTGCGACGTACTATGCCGGTACCATATACCTAACCAGGCATTAATTAATTAATTTACTCAGTGAACATAATATTCCGCATTGTGCCTATAGGCATGGATAAAAGCTCAATATGGGCCACAGTGAGCCATGAAGGCAAGGGCAACAGTGAAATTTCTATCCGAAGATTGCCAAGTCCAGGAAGTTGGCGGCATTCTCTCGTTTAAATAGTGACGAAATTAGTAGTAGTGACGGCATACATGGGGAGAATCGTTATTAGTTTTGAGGAAACAGGAGTTGTGAAACCACTTTATTCAAACTACGTACACACTTCTCCATTGCGCAGACACTTCAACCTATATCTTACTACGCCGTTCGAAAACTATGCTTAAGGCACTTTCGGCGGAACGGCCGTTTCTCGAGCACCTCACTTTCTCACCTCCCCACCGGGCTTTCCGGATATATTTACCTTCATCCTTCAGTGAACACGGATGTGCAGCCGATATGAGTGGATATTAAAAAAAATTAGATCATCTCCCGCTAAAGGGAACCATGTGTAGATGTGAAGCAGCGGGCGCTAACGCTTACACTGGCGGCGGCGTTGACGCTGGCGCTCATCGCAGCGTTGCGCAGGAGAGAAAACTGGGGAGGCGCAAAGCAGGCAGTGATGGAGCGGTGTTTTCCTACTGGAACATGTCCAATCGCTGGTAATGGGCAATGAGAGACAGAAGACTCTTACTGGACACAGAGACCCACAATCCGCTTTTAGTTAACGCGCACGCTGCCAATTTTTATTGTTCAACAACGCACAGGAGAAATCTCCCACCGGCACCACCTTGGAGGTCAAGATCCATTGCCATATATACGGGGTGGCCAGTGAACGGTTGTGCAGCGCGAGCAGTCGGTTTTTTCAACCAAGAGACTCGCTAGAAGACGCTGCCTGCGTCGGCGTCGCGAGGCGAGAGAGGGGGGAGCGTAGGAGAAGAGAGAGAGGGGGGTGACACGCATGCGCAGTGGGGAGTGTGAACGCCGTGGGCAGGGATGCGTAGAGGAGATAGGGGGGGAGCGTAGGAGAGGAGATAGAGGGGGGGACGCGCATGCGCCGCGTCCCCCCCTCTGCCGCGGGCAGGGAATGCCTAGAGGAGAGAGGGGGGAGTGTAAGAGGGGGAGAGAGGAGGGGAGGCGCATGCGCAGTGAGGGTGTAGGTTGCCACTGGGGAGGGATGCCTAGAGGAGAGAGAGGGGGAGAGGAGGTTTTTTATTTTTATTTTTTTTAAAGGGTTTGCGCATGCGCAGTAAGGGTGGGCACGCGGCACACCACCACCACCACCACCGGATTAAGCTTCGCCATAAGATGCTTCACATCTAAAAGAAGAATTGGGCTTGGGCAGACCCCGTCATGAGAAGGATAGGTAACAGATATAGTGAACTAGAACCATAACAGATGAACACTTAGAACATCGTAATGAACACCATCAGATGAGATGTGATTGGATGCGTCTTCTTAAGTGTGTGGTTCTATAAATTAGAATGATGAAAAAGCTGGTCACCTAGGAAGAATAATTGTTTCTATCAGAATTCTCTGAGAAAAAAAAAACGTGATCCGTCTCGTTATGGTTCTGGTTATTTGCAAGCAGATACATCTTGACAAACCCACAATACCAAGTGTGGTCCGCAGGGGCTGCGCTGAAGAGCAAGACGTTATGCGTTTTTTCAAGACGTACAAAACGGCAACTTCAAAGATTTCTGCACAAAAAAATCAAACAGCACACGTGCAAGTTACTGTGCTTACTGATTCAAATGACCTCCTGCTTAGAACTTGCTCCTGAATGTCTCATCAGAAACTGAACGACAGCCCCATTCGCCAAACAACTTTCTATCCGCATCATTTCTCTTAGCAAGAGCTCGCGGGCAAATCAGGTGTACGTGCATTCACTCAAACTCTGGCTACCCCTTTGTCATAAAGGGCACGTCCACGCAGATGTCAAACAATTCCTTAATACGACCCTAATCCTTGACATTGGTGCCAAGTAACGGGACTCGCACGTCGGCGTTCGTTCAAGTGCCCTGGCGTATTCCTTGAGTTAACTTCGTGAGAGCCATCTCAGGGGCCACGTAGAAAGGATCGCGTGGTTCAGATCTGCCCCGCCAGGGGTCACGGCGCTCCCAGTTGCTCACAACCTATCAATGAACTCAAGGAATTGTAATCTTTTGTCCCGACTGTTAATTCACTCTGATCGGAAGTCAAGTTATTCAGTAATGGCACATGTCTCTAATATGACACTAAACTTGAACCACTACCATCGACTTCTATTCTTTCATCATTGTCATCATTATCAGCCTGACTACACATACTGCAGGACAAAGTCCTCTCCATGTTCCGCCAAGTCAAGCTAGTCCTGTGCTTTCTTCTGCCAGGTTGTATCAGCAAACATCTTAATTCTCACCGGCCCACCCAACTTTCCGTCTCCGTCGCGCGCGTTTTCCTTCTCTTGGAATCCAGTCAGTCACCCTTGATGACCAGCGGTCGTCAAGCCTCCGCGCCTCGTGCCAGGCCCATGTATATGTCTTCATTTTGGATTTAAACCACTATCCTTAACCCCCGATTGTTCCCCGACCCACTCTGCTCTCTTCCTGTCTCTTAAGGTTACACCTATCATTTTCCATTCCGTCACTCCCTGTGTCGTCCTATATTTTAGTCGAACCCTCTTTGTAAGCCTTCACGTTTCTGCTCTTAGCTAAGTACCGGTAAGAGACAGCTGTTATATACCTTTCTCTTGAGGGATAGGGGTAAGCTAGTATCGATTATTTTAGAATGCTTTGCTGAATGTGCTTCACCCCATCTTTATTATTCTAGTTATTTCACTCTCATGGTTCGGCACCGCGGTTACTACCTGGCCTAAGTAAACGTATTTCGTTGCAACATCCAGCGTCTCGCAACCTATCGTCAAGCGCTGTTATCCCCCGAGACTGTTGCACATTACCTCAGTTTTAGCCATATAAATTTTCAGACCAACTCTTCTGCTTTCCGTGTCCAATTCAGTAAACATGAGTTGTAATTCGTCCATAATGAGTTGCAATGTCATCAGCGAATCACAGGTTACTAAGGTACATTCCATTAACTAGTATTCCTGGCTCTTTAAAATCTAGGGTCCTGAAAACCTCCTGTAGACACATGGTGAATAGCAGTGGGGAGGTCCTGTCTCCCTGCCTTAGACCATTCTTTATTGGGATCTTATCGTTAACACTGGCGGCGGCGTTGACGCTGGCGCTCATCGCAGCGTTGCGCAGGAGAGAAAACTGGGGAGGCGCAAAGCACGCAGTGATGGAGCGGTGTTTCCTACTGGAACATGCCAATCGCTGCTAATGGGCAATGAGAGACAGAAGACTCCGACTGGACACGGAGACCCGCAGTAAACTTTTAGTTAACGCGCACGCTGCGAATTTTTATTGTTCAACAACGCAGAGGAGAAATCTCCCACCGGCACCACCTTGCAGGTCAAGATCCAGTGCCATATATACGGGGTGGCCAGTGAACGGTTGTGCAGCGCAAGCAGTCGGTTTTTTCCACCAAGAAACTCGCTAGCAGACGCTGCCTGCGTCGGCGTCGCGAGGCGAGAGAGGGGGGAGCGTAGGAGAGGAGAAAGGAGGGGAGGCGCCATGCGCAGTGAGGGTGTGGTTGCCGCGCGGAGAGATGCCTGGAGGAGAGAGAGGGGGGAAGGAGCTTTTTCATTTTTATTTTTTTTGAAAGGGTTTGCGCATGCGCAGTAAGGGTGGTCATGCGGCACACCACCACCGGATTAAGCTTCGCCAAAAAATGCTTCACATCTAAAAAATCAGCAGTATATAGCTTCTTTTACGGCGAGCCTTGCGCTATTAAGGCGAAATCCTTTAATGTCTCATGCTCACGTCCATCCGGTGTCCGTCCGTCCGTCTGGTGTCCGTCCGGCGTCCGTCCATCCGTCCGTCCACACCCCACTGCGCATGCGCGTCTTCCCCTCTCTCTCCTCTCTTACACTTCCCCCCTCTCTCGCCTCGCGACGCCGACGCAGGCAGCGTCTGCTAGCGAGTTTCTTGGTTGTAAAAAATCGTCTGCTCGCTCTGCACAATCGTTCACTGGCGACCCCGTATATATGGCACTGGATCTTTACCTGCAAGGTAGTGCCGGTGGGAGATTTCTTTTGTGCGTTGTTGAACAATAAAAATTCGCAGCGTGCGCGTTAACTAAAAGCGGACTGCGGGTCTCTGTGTCCAGTCCGAGTCTTCTGTCTCTCATCGCCCATTAGCAGCGATTGGGATGTTCCCAGTAGGAAACACCGGTTCGTCACTGCATGCTTTTCGCCTCCCCAGGTTTCTCTCCTGCGCAACGCTGCGATGAGCGCCAGTGTCAACGCCACCGCCAGTGTAAGCGTTAGCGCCCGCTGCTTCGCATCTACACATGGTCCTCTTTGCGGGAGATGGTGTAATCTTTAAGGCGAAAGCCTTTAATGTCTCATGCTCACGTCCGTCCGGCGTCCGTCCGTCCGTCTGTCCGTCCGTCTGTCTGTCCGTCTCTCTGTCTGTCTGTCTGTCTGTCTGTCTGTCTGTCTGTCTGTCTGTCTGTCCGTCCGTCCGTCCGTCCGTCCGTCCATCCATCCGTCCGTCCATCCATCCGTCTGTCCGTCCGTCCATCCGTCCGTCCGTACGTCTGTCCATCCGTCCATGTCCGTCCGTCCATCCGTCCATCCGAGCTCAGGCACGGAGCCAGGTGGCCGCCGGGATGCGCAAACGAACGCTGGTCGCGTCGGACTCTATAGCCTCGTGCTTTGCTTGCGTAGCGTCGCTGTGCCCAGAGTTTGCAATCATTCTGACTGACGGCGTCTCCATGGACCCAGGCGTTCACGGAATACACTTTGGAATTTACAAAGTGTCCGTCAATTTAAGAGCTGGAACGCGGATGGCGTTTGCACGATGCGCGAAGCGCGAGCAAATACTAACGCATGCGAACGGAGGAAGATGAGTCTCGCGTCTCGCTGCGATTCGCGGTAAAAAATTTAAAAAAAAGAAAAGACGCACACATTCGGTTTGTGTGTTATCCCACTGAGAGTGTAAAAGAAATAAGACATGGCATAATCAGTGGAATGGCCACACGCTTTCGCCGAACACACTTGGAATGTACAAAGTGTCCTTCAATTTTTAGCTGATGAACGCAGTTTAGAGGTGCTCTGCAGAGATCTAGCGTACGAGCCGTGAACAATGACCTCAAGAAACAGACATACTATTCAGTTATTGCCAGCAATTAACTACACGCCACAAAATCCGATGTACAGCGTCTTGTGTGGTATAGCGACGTTGACAGTGTGTGATGTGGTTAGCATACTAGTCATACTTTTCAGAAGTTACCACGGGATATTCTTTACTTAGCCTAATTTTCCGGAAGCGAATTCAGTACATGCACGCGCGCGTGTGTTTGTGTGTGTGTGTGTGTGTGTGTGTGTGTGTGTGTGTGTGTGTGTGTGTGTGTGTGTGTGTGTGTGTGTGTGTGTGTGTGTGCGTGTGTGTTTTTGCGCGCGCGCGTGTGTGCGTGTGTGTGTATTTCGAAAAATAGTCTTCCTTATAGCGAACACGCTGTTCATTCAGAGGTAGACAGCACATACAGAACAGAAATGCTAACATATTTGTATAACATAATAGATCAGCCCAAGGGGCCTTCAACGACGACTGCTGCTCTCTGGCAGCAATAAGCAAACGGCACACATTGTTCAGCGATACACCGATGAAACTGCTACTCATTATCAACGCATGAAGTATTTTTTTTCGAGCTGTTTTGTTCTTTGTTACAAGCAACGCAATGAAGTTGTTGAGGTGTAACGTCTCAAAACCACCATATGATTATGTGAGACGCCGCAGGGGAGGGCTCCGTAAATTTCGACCATCTGGGGTTCTTTAACATGCACCTAAATATAAGTACATGGGAATCAAGTACTCCCGCCTCTATCGAAAATGTGGCCACCACGGCCGGGATTTGATTCCGCGACCTGCGGGTCAGCAGACGAGCACTAGAACCACTAGACCACCGTGGCGGGTAACACGATGAGTTGAACTTACTATTAGGAGAATTAGGAGAAGGAAAAAGTAGGGGACAATAACTGTCGGAAAGTGTAGTTTAGTAACGATCACATCAATTGAAATGAAATAAACTGGTCGAAAGATCACACTTTCTGTCGGTGAGAAGCAACCCCTTTACCTTCGATTCCAAATCTATGGGTTCGGATCCCACTGACGGAAAGGGCTGTTTTTCTTCCACTTAATTCATTGCAAATTACGTCATATTTATTGCACTACAATTCAACGCAACAATCATTGTCCCCAATTATTTCGTTGGCCTGAATATCTGTTGGATATTTTTGGCTGTTGCCACCCATGACCACCAAACAAATTCACGAGAGCGCATGCCTCTAGGTTCACAGAAAAAGACGCTTTCTCAAATTAGGCTAGCAACTTTAAAGGGACCCTGAAACGGCTATTTGAAGCTTTGTCAGCGTTTAGACTAGAGCATCATTGAACGATTGGCACCACAAATTTAGCGGCACGCCGTGTACCAAGGCGGCTACGGACAATTATATCATACCCTCCTTCTCACCCCTGCCTTGCCTCCTCAACTCATGAGACACGCTGGCATCACTGGCGATCGCAGAGCTCACGTGAGCACACTCGACGATTTGAGCTTCGCCCAGTGATGACATCCGAGATTGCACGCCGACAGGTTGCGTGCATCTCGGAGACCATAGCCCAGTGCGCACGGCAGCACGCACGCCGTCTGGCAACAGAGACATCGCGGAGTGGTTGATATCTGCTCCGACAGGTGCCGCCACCCTACCAGCCAATTTTTTCTGCGCGCACACCGCAGCCCCAATGACGTCGCCAGCAGCCCCAATGACGTCGTGCGGACACTGCATGTCGTACTAGCAAGGGGCGGTTGAAAACGCGTTGGGCTGAGCCGCAGTGATCTGCAGCGATTCGCAGCTTTATAGCTTTGTAATAAATTACACAGTGTAAGCAGAGAGCTTAAATTAGTCTGTAAATGAGCCTTAGGACTTGGTCTACTGGCCCAATGTGTTTGTACAAAATCGTCAAAACCGTTCCAGGGTCCCTTTAACATTAGACAAGAATGTCGGACAAGCGTTTCATTACTTTAATGCAAGACATGCTTTGTTTAGTTAACGCGGAAACCAGTAAATTTTACATTCCATGCCACACTTATTCTACCAACACTTCGAATACTTACTAAAAAACAGAATGGCGCAAAAATTTTGAGGAAGTTTAGTAGTAACGGGAGCGCACAGGAGGAAATTACGGCGCGATGTCTTTTATGATGGAGAAATGGTCTAAAATAATTTTGATCTATAACAAAATTAAAATCTCTCGTAATAAAGTTTGTGTATGCTGTCACACGGCTACGGTAGTCACTAGTCAGAAAAATATATGCAACTGCAGGCTAGCAATAAAATTATAGCGCCATTGAAGCACACTGCACGTCATGTGGTATTCAATTTTACGAATTCTGAAATCGTATTCCCAACAGTTTCGTTGGATGCTGATATTTACTTTAGTGTAAGATGCATCACAGTAATAGTCTTAAGCAAAGAATGAGGAAAGTACATGCTTATAAATTCCGTCGGTCCTTAGTACTCACCGAATATTGCTATATCTCCGTGAGGAAGTGGTGAAAATATTCTTCCAGTAAAAATATGTGATGTGACAAAGTTCAGCGCAGCCTAGGCTGCAGGTATTTTTGACTGTTCGATGTGTATTTTCTTGGGTTTGCTCTCTGAGCAACCGTAGGCTGCAGCGTAGGTACATGTTATCATGGCAGGGAAACTAAAGCTTCATTCACAAAGCCGTCAAACGTTCTGTCGCGTCAAGAAAGAAAACCTCCTAGTTCTTTTCTGTTAAAAAACGGGTTGACGACGTACAGTGCTGCTCTACGTTACCGTAGCTGTGTACGGGGACGAAGCCCTGCCCCTGCAAAATGAACCGTTCAGATCAGGGGCGTAGCCAGAAATTTTTTTCGGGGGGCGGGCACCCCCTTGATTTCGGGAGGGGCACCTGCTTGAAATAGTCATTTTTTGCTCTGTATGCCATGGCGTAAAAATATTTCGGTGGGGGGGGGGGGCACGTGCCCGGTGTGCCACCCCCTGGCTACGCCACTGATTCAGATGTCTTCGTTCAGTCAGTGCGATGCCTGCGCATGTTTCGCACCCAAGTCCTTCCCAGTTACCGAACTTTGCGAACTTGTTGTCTCCACTTGCCAAACATGGACAGCAGGATGAAATCGTTCAGCATCGCGAAACCAATTGCTTGGTCGTGGTGGCTCTCAACTTTGGTTCTGAGACACCGTTATAAATGCCCCTCAGTTCGTTGAGATGCTTTCGTAATAATTTGTGTTCTATAGGTACTATGAGGCAGTTTATTCCTAGTTTAAGCAAGGATTACGCCGAAAAAAAATTATTCAAGAAATTTAATGCATAACGTTGGTTTCATTTCTCTAGGTTTAGGCAAAGGTTGAGACCGCTCAGTCAACACTGTACAAAAGCAGAGTGCTTCCAGCGTCCCAACTTCCGTCGCTAATTTGAACACTGCTCCATCGAGGCTGCTGCACGTTTTTATCTTTTTTTTCTTTTTTTTGACGCGACGGTGACGCGACGGCACGTTTGACGACTAAGTGAATGAGGCCTTCGGCTAGGGCGGGGGAGCATCTCTACGTTGCTTCTATTCGACCAAATATAGGACGGCAGTTTTTGACTGACTTTAACTTAAATTACCTTTTCGATTGCAGGTTCTATAAATGCAATCAGGAAAACGTGTGTGTTGAAAATCTGATTGTGGCAAGTTCAGTTGAAATTGAGGAATGTGGCTAATTGAGTATTCAAATTATTTCGCCGTGAACATTCTGCGCCTGGAAAGCACGATTACTTGCTTAGATTTATTTTTTATTCAGGTGGCCGCTCATTTTCCAAAGTCGACAAGCTCATGGACGGTCTAGCACATATTACAGCGAAAGCTGTTATGAGATCACAGCAAGGGTCGTTTCTGCGCCGTAGTTGTCCACCGCCGCCGTAGCCGCAGGTGTCCGTAACCAATATCGCACGAAATGAGAAAAAAACAAAATAAATAAAAAAACACTTATGACAGAATGGGAATCGAACCGGGTCCCCTGCGTCGCAGCCCAGCACTCTACCACTGAGCTACTCCGCTGCTTGAAACTGCGGTGCAAACTGACCCTACGCAGGCTTCATATCGGGTAAGGAATCCAGTTAACGTGTGTTGTAAAGAGTTTTAGAGCAGTAAAGTAAGAACCAGGCGTCACACAATGCGAATTGCGTAACGAGTGGGTCGTTCAATGCTCCAACCCATAACAAAAGCCTGAGGCATAATTCTTCATCGTCGTCAGCCACAGCATCCACAAAGTGCCCATAATTCTTTACAAGAGTGTAGCGGGCACCGCGCTTTTCCGAAGAATGACGAATAATGGAATAGTAGACGCTTCCCCACTACACAAAAATTATGATGATTTATGGCGTAGTGGGTACTATGCAAGTGGGCTTGTAGTAGTTGCCCCAAGAGTGTTTAAAAAAGGCTAAAGGCCGCTCTCCCAGCTTTCGCTGTGGCTGTGCTGCGCGTTCTGCGCAGGCCTGGCGGTTTTTATCAACCAATATTTTGGCCGAATATGCCGTAGCCCGGCACACACGTGCCGAAATCTTCTGTCGATGTTGTTATGAAGTCCACGAAGCAAAAAGAGAAAACAGGGAAGAAAAGTTATTGTGAAGTGCAGTATTGTATTAAAAATGGTAACCATTTACTAGAGAACCAAATGCACTCGGATGGTTTCTATGTACAGTCGTCAGCAACCTTTACACGAATGCTCTACAGCGTGTTCTGAAAAAGTTTGATCGACGTGTATATAGAGGCCTACATCTGGGTGCTCTCGTGGTCGTCTCTTTGACGTCGACGGATAATCAGACACAAATGAGAAGTTATTGTTAGATTTCTGCGAGAAACTTTGTCTTGAGATAGTTAACACGGGGCCTAAATGTGATGGGCAGATCACGTGGGAAGTCGGAAACAAGCACTCGAGTATTGATTATTGTCTCATAACTGAAGAAATTTATCACAAACTGAGAGAAATGAGAATAGACGAGGAAGGGATTAAAACCTTGGGTAGTGATCATAAACGCATAACATTAGAAATGGGATATAAAACTGGAAATAAGACCATAAAACCATAGTCTGGCAGCTCGTATTTAAATGACAAACAAATAACAAACAGCCGCAAGAGTGGAGGAAGACTTAGGGAAAATGCCAGGCAGGGACTAGGAGTACAGCAAGCTGTTATATCTTATGACGAAATAGATAGGGAAAGAGAAGAAAACTAGTTGCTGCAAAGGAAAGAGGAAGCGAAAAAGTTGGTGGAAGAAGGAAATCCGGGAAGCGATCGAGAAGCGACGTGAAGCATCAAGAGAGCATAGATAAGCAAAAACCGAGAAGCGGCCGCAGGACAATGTCAACAAAATATGGGAAATATACCTACAGAAAAAGTCCACTGTACAGAAATTGGTCGTGGGAAATATTAAAGGTGAACGTGAAGGCTGGGTGACAGAGATTCGGGGAAACAGAAGGCCGCGCCTAGTATATTTTGGAGTCACATAAAGGTGCTAGATAGGAAGTCTGTCACTATGGAACAACATATTGTAGATGAAGGCGGAAATCAATTGGAAGGGCACGAAGTGCTAGGATACATCCGAAAGGTAACAGCTGAGTCGTTTAAAAATATCGTCCTGGGGATTTCTTCTGGGAGTAAAAGTATGACGGATAGCGCAACCGAGGAAGAGCTAGTACTTGAGGATTTCAACTGGAAAAAGTTCGAAGTAAAAATTACAAAGCGCACTGCGCCGGGGTTAGAAGCAGTTCCCGCAAGCCTCATTAACCAGCTAGGACATAACACTAAGGAAGCACTGTTGGAAGCCGCAGAAAATGCTAACAGGACAGGCAAATGCCGGACATTTGGCGAAAAAGTAGAATGAACCTAATCTGTAAAGTCAAGGGAGAAAAGGATAACATACGCTCGTACAGACCGCTAACCAATACATCGGTACTATACAGGCTGGCTATACAGGCAGTAAACATAAATGTAGCAACGTGGGCAGAACATAACAATATTCTAGGAGAACTTCAGAATGGATTTCGAGTCGACAGATGATTAGACGATAACCTGTTTCTTCTCACTCACTGTATATAAATATCAAAAATAGAGAACAGGCCCTTTTACATGGCTTTTCGAGACATCACTGGGGCGTACGACAACGTTAATCAGAAAATTTTGTGGGATATATTGAAAGGAATGGGCATAGCCGACGACTGTGTACAGCTTTTTAGGAAGATATACCGAGACGACACAGTTTGCATAGAATGGGAAGGAATAGGTAGCAAAGAGAACGTTGATATTAGCAAGGGGCTAAGACAAGGGTGTCCTTTGTCCCCGCTGTTGTTCATGTTGTACGCGGTGAGGACGGAAAAAGCGCTAGAAGGTAGCATCATTGGTTTTAATCTGTCTCACAAACAAGGCGGCGTGATGTTTGAGCAGAAGCTTCCAGGTTTATTTTATGCGGATGATATTGTCTTATTTGCGTACAGTCGAGATGATATACAGCGGCTGGCGGACACATGCGGAAGGGTAGGCGAAGCTCTTGTACTAGGATTTAGCGTAACAAAATGTGGATTGATAGTCTTCAATGATCCCATTGATCAGGCGGTGTCAATACAGGGCCAAGAAATACTGAGGGTAAGCGAATACAAGTACCTCGGAGTATGGGTCAATGAGGTTGATAGATACAAGCAAAAGCCTCGGTAGCAAAGGGAAAGAGGAACGCTGCAATAAGGAAGCACAGAGCGTTGTGTGGATACAATAGGTGCGAGGTGCTTCGAGGTTTGTGGAAAGGTGTAATGGTTCGGGAACATACATTTGGGAACTCATTGATACGCATGAGGTCAGAGGTGCAATCAGGAATGGATGTAAATCAAAGGACTGTGGGACGCCTTGCGTTGGGCGCTCACGGGAAGACGACGAATGAGGCTGTAAACGGCGATATGGAGTGGAAAAGATTTGAGGCGAGGGAAGCTCAGAGCAAAATAAGGTTCGAAGGGATGCTAAGGATTATGAAAGAGATTAGATGGGCAGAGAAGGGGTTCCGTAATTTTTATAGGAAGTGCGTTGACACAGAGCGGAGAAAAAGAACTAGGAGGCCCACTAGTAAATATACGGCTGGCAGTGTAAGCGATGTGGCAACAAAGAGCGTTAAACGAAAAGTCAGAGAGGCGGAAAGGATTTATTGGATGGCAGCGATGGAGAAAAAACCGGCCCTGAGTAACTACCGAAAGGGCAAAAATGAAATAAGGAGGGAGGCATTTTATGATAATTCGAGGGGAAGCACTTTACTGTTTGAAGTGAGATCGGGTTGCCTTAGAACGCGTAGTTGTAAAGCGAGATTTATTAAAAAAAACAATGCATTTGCTGCGGGCAAGATGAGGAAACGACGGAGCATGCTCTGATTCAAAGTGGAGATAAACACCCAGGTGTACGTTTAGGCACGAGCATATATGAAGCCTTGGGTTTTAGGAACGACAATGGAAAGCTGAACACGCGCGCGATAGAAATAAGTAAGAGACAGTTAAAGTATTGCTGAAAGAAAACTAGAGAATGGACAAAAATAAATAGTGGGAAAAAAAGGACATTCTGCCGTAAAGGGCAGAGAACTGGGCTCTGAATCTGCGTTTTTTTTTCTGTAGTAAGATATATTTAATCGGAATAAACAATTAAGGCATTAGGCCAACTTTTAAAAAAATATATGGAAAGACTTTTCTCGTTACTTGTTGAGCCTGGTGGCAGACTTGTCACCGCCCCGTTATAAGGGGGACGCTCATAGCATCCGTCCATCGATCCATCTTTTAACTTGGTGTATGCTACGATTCATATGTTATGATATTAATAACATCTCATGCCACTAGCATGTAGCGTATTTCATTAGGCCATTTACCCTAGCAACTTGAGGTGCCTAACCGCATACCACAGCCCGTGGCATGCGGGTATGCGCGAAGCGTGATTTCCAGCCTATATTAACCTATCAATGGCGAGTGTACAGATCGGAAATTTTATGACATCATATGAGGTAATTAAACAAGTGAAAGACATACCGCTCTTCAAACTTGGTGATTCTTATGAAGCGGGCAAACGCTGCCAGACATGTAGCAGAAACCCTCACCCTGCAGCCACGCGGTACAGATCGTAAATAGATGTATTACATCAATGGTCGACTACCATCAAGTTGGTTTGGTGGAGTTTGTCTAGCGTCAATTGTGGTTGTAGTGTTAGTTACTCCGTTCATAATGTTGTAATAAACATTTCATATGCACACATGTGATTGGAAAGCTATCGTCAAGCGTTGCTTGTCCCCACTGAAATACGCCAACGAACACCGCTTACAAACTCTCTGCATAAGACTAACGTCTGTGCTGTAAAGTAAATCCTGAAGTAACGTCAGACCATAAGTTACCTTAACACGTCAGCGTAGTCAGCGTGCCTCCAATGCCCAAGATATATATAAAACTACAAAGTTTCTTAAACACATCAAGACACCTCGTAACATTTGGTTCAAAGCAAAATATTGTGGCCTAGGCAGCTACTCGCTAACTGCTTCACATGAACTCGATTCCCTGATACCAAGGCGCTGGACTGGGATAGTTGGTACATTGTCACAAAGGATAAAAACCAGCGGTAAACGCAGGACACTTGTCCCGTCGACTTTGATTCCCTGAATGCGTGGAAAACGCAGAAATTTTCACGTACGAAGTCCCATAATTGTTTATTTGAGTTATATCAAGCAAATTAACTCTCTTTTCTTGATGTTATAACAAATAAACTTAATTTGTTCTTGCAAAATAAGACATTCAATAATAAATTCGGTGAACTATTCGAACTGTTCCCGTACCCTTCGCAGCACTTTTAGAAAACGTTATTCCTGAGCACAGCGGGGAGGCTGCCAGTAGTTCTTCCAAATTGTACTGTTTGCGGTAAGAAAGGACACAAAGGCTTGTATCGAGCCCAGGGACTCGCGAATACTTTAAAAATTTTTTGCATGCCTCACAATATACTTACATTGCTAGATTTTCTATTATAACTCTACAAGGTGACGAGTGATGCACGAAATGACGAGTCTTTGTTGATGCTCGAAGAAACCAAAAGAAACGGGCAAGAAACGAACTTCATCTGCATAGCCGTGTTACCCCTCAATCTCGATAGTACAGCGCAGTGCTGCCTACGTTGCCTCCTTAGTGTTTTCTTTCTGTGTGTGTGTGTGTGTGTGTGTTTTTTTTTTTGCCACCATCGCTGCCCGAGTATAAATTGATCAGGATTGGAGCGGCGGCTTCGAGTGCGAGAAGTGAGATGGAAGGCTGCACGGTGACCCTCACTGGCGAGACGAGGTTAACGAACTACTCTGCCGTCTAGGAATGGTGTCCGGTGTGACGGCAGCCTTCAGGAAACCTGCAGACAGACGCCCAAGGCGCCTGGAAGTGCGGGGAGCAAACAGGTGTGTGTCAATTATGTCGGCCAAGTAGCACGATGCGCCGACTGCCGGAGCTGAGTTAGGTGTTTACACCGTGTTCTGAGTACTACCGACAGAAACTGCAATGCATGTCTGGTCTAACGCAACAAGAAATTTGAGAATATCTTGCTCATTACCTTCATGAGTCACTTAAGGTTCCTTCAATTTTGCTTTTTGCATGAAGATGAAGACATTGCTAATTTTCGTAGGGCTATCAGAAGTTTAAGGTTGGAGATTGGCTACGTATGTAGCCTTTCTCTGAGCACTACACGGCTATTCGTAAAAACAAATCATACGTGCCAGACGAGATGTTTCTTGTATTATCAGTTTCTTTAGCAATATTTTGTTGTGTGTTTTCTTCTTTAATCGGTCGTCCTTCTGAGTGGTGGGGAAACAATAGGATTAAGATCTTATCTTCGTGAGGTTCGTAGCAGACAAACTGAAAATTGGCCTTAGAGCTAATTATAAAATCAAGTCTGATTGTCTGTAGCATGTTGATGAAAATGTCAACGTTGAAATAAAATTAAATTGGTGCAAGTGCTAAATGAAAGTTCATATACTGTTCTACTGATATTTCATAACAATCTTTTTTTCATAATGCTTACCATCCATGTTTTTGAGTATGCACAGCATCCCTCTTTACTTAAGGTTAAGAAAGAAACTGGGGGCACCGATGTTTGTGAGACAGAACGATGATTGTTGCGCGGATGAAACGACGTATGGTTCATGTTCACGACACCCCCCTGCTACTTTTCTGAGCAGGTAGACATGCTAGCTGTCTGACGGGGAGGCACTAACGGCAAGCACTACGGCTACCCCAAGCAAGGGTCTAGAGAAAGCCGAGTCACGAACTAACCCATCGCCGCTTCACGTCGCCGTGATTACATCGGAGTGGAGAAGAGGCGGGCAGCGGCCTGTCGGCCTTTGAGAGAATAGGATGGCTGTCATGAATGCGTCCGATACTTTGTCCTGCGCTTGTAACACAGCGCCCGGCGAAACGACCCGCAATCAGCGCTGGTTTTTCTTGCCTAGTTGACTTTAGCGGGGCGTGCTCTCGCCTTTCCAAAAACCTTTTAGAGGTCAACGATGCGTCTTGGTCGACTGCCGCGATGGTGCGTAGACGGTACTCGATATATATTACTTCTGTGGCCAGCGGCCATTGAAACAATGAGCGGGGAGGGACGCGCCTTGATATCGCCGTTCTACTGTTGGGTGTGACTGTTTTCTGGCGGGTGCGCTCGCTAGGACCACGTCTTCTTGCCCATAGGCACTCCCGCACAACGTCCGCTCAAAGCGTTTGCCCTTCTAGAGCTAGAACGAACTCGGTCAAATACTCGGTCATCAGGAAATGTAATTATTATCTCTAAGCCGCGCACCTTGTCATCTTACACCACGCATGAGTGCTGAACAGGACAGCTTGAAGCTAAGCTCTCCAGTAGTTGTTGCGGTTATTCCCTCGACGTTCCTACCGCGCTTGGCTTATGTCTCGCTGCATTTTATGCTGCCGTCATTCTTTAATATAACTCGAATATATGGCACACCTTTTCACGGTCATGGAAAACTGGGGTGGAATTTTTTGTTCAGTATCAAAACTTATATCGGGAATAGGTTTCTAGGTATTTTAAGGTAAAAAATTGTAAGGTAAAAAAAAGTTATCAGGATTCCCTAGCATTAATTGAGAAATCATTCCAATTGAGTCGATAACACCCACTGGAGTGATCGTCCAAACAAGAATAAGTGAGGAATGAGAGCAAGGCAAATAAATAACTAGAAATATATGGTCAATAACTAACTGTGACGTATTCCATACAGAGGAAATAAGGGGACAACGAAGCCATCAACGCAAATGTTTGAGGGTGCAATATTTGAGTCGTGTGTGCGCAGGTAAAGGGAGCGCTTTAGATCGAGTGTATTGCTGAAGGATCACGGCCACTGCTAAGCTAATAATGTCTTTTACTTCGGTATATTGCTTTAGCATCCAATTCTCCCAAAGCGTCAATTTAATAATAAAAACTTGGGCCAACCGGTCATCATACCGCTAACGAAGCATGAAAGAAAAGATGAGCAGAATCTTTATATTCTCAAAAAAGCTTTCTGTTCTCTGTCTGTGACACAAAAAAAAAACGGAACTCGGCTATTTCCTGTAGAACTTAAAAAGGAAGTTATGGCTTGCTCAAACGTAATGTTTGGCGGACCTTAATCTCCCGCCGCAAGGTCAAGGCAATGTTCACCTGGCAGGAACACTCTGTAGGAGCGCTATCTTTCACGACTGATTCACGGTTACACGTAGGCGATCGGATGCCCCAAACTCGCTTGCAACGAGTGCTCCCACAAACCTTGCTAAAATTAAACTGAATGCCCGCATAAAAGGTGTGCCAATATACAGACAAACATCATATCTAAATTCAGGGCTTGTTATTTCATGACACTTTATTTTACGTGCGTATTCATTCAGGGAATACGCACATCTTAAACGGCGTGGGCCCTCATGCAGATTTTCCATGCTCCAGCCGCTATTCAAACCATGCAAGTTAGAACAATGCGACAATCGAACAACTCTTTTATCATTTTGCTGCGCGCACTCTAAGACTGCATAATTTAATATGTAGAGCATATCCGTGCTCTCAATGTAGCATTAATTAATTTTTTTGATTTTTTAAATGTTCATCATGATTGAAGATAATCTACTGCTGCGGTGAGAACTAAAACGATGAGATGTAGGCGGTAAAACTCCGCAGTCGAAATACTAATAAAGTGACAAGTACTGGGTACATGCTCATACAACAAACAGCGAAGACAAGCTGCAAACAGTGCGATCAAACAAGAGGCAAACCGGGACTACATTAAGGGCGATTAAAGTCGATGTGAAGCGTTTAACCATCGTCACAAGTGCTATTTTCACTAAAGTATGTTCCGCAAAATCAGCACGTTACGGTAACTAGGTAACGCGGTTGCTTTCTTAAAGTCTAGTGTCTTGTCCTGTACACGTCAGAATGTCTATTAATGCCCTTGTAGCAGCGGCTGTTGCTGTCTGGTCGGATATGCGGATATTGCATTCTGTTTTCCCCTGTGCAGACTAGCAGGTCAGAACGCACAACCTCAGGCCGACCGATATGCCTTCTAATAAATTGTCTTGCTCTTTCATCTGGTTAATGACATTTTTTAGATGTGAAGCATCTTATGGCGAAGCTCAATCCGGTGGGGGGTGTGCGGCGTGACCACCCTGACTGCGCATGCGCAAACCCTTTCAAAAAAAATAAAAAACCTTCTCTCTCTCCTCTAGGCATCCCTCCCCGCGGCGTCCACACTCCTACTGCGCATGCGCGTCCCTCTCTCTCATCTCCTATGCTCCCCCCTATCTCCTCTAGACATCCCTGCTCGCGGCGTCCACACTCCCACTGCGCATGCGCGTCGCCCCCCTCTCTCGCCTCGCGACGCCGACGCAGGCAGCGTCTGCTAGCGAGTTTCTTGGTTGACAAAAAGCGACTGCTCGCGCTGCACAACCGTTCACTGACCACCCCGTATATATGGCACTGGATCTTGACCTGCAAGGTGGTGCCGGTGGGAGATTTCTCCTGTGCGTTGTTGAACAATAAAAATTCGCAGCGTGCGCGTTAACTAAAAGCGGACTGCGGGTCTCTGTGTCCAGTCGGAGTCTTCTGTTTCTCATTGCCCATTAGCAGCGACTGACATGTTCCAGTAGGAAACACCGGTCCATCACTGCGTGCTTTGCGCCTCCCCAGTTTTCTCTCCTGCGCAACGCTGCGATGAGCGGCAGCGTCAACGCCGCCGCCAGTGTAAGCGTTAGCGCCAGCTGCTTCGCATCTACACATGGTTCCCTTTAGCGGGAGATGGTGTAATTTTTTTTTTGCGTGTAGAAATATAGGCCGATGTTAGCTAAACGAGTTAGCTCTATAAATCACTTGAATCGAGAGGTTCCACTGCTAAATCACGGCCTTCCCTGAAGTTTTGTTCTGAGTGTTGGCTTCCTAGAACACAAATAAAGCCCACAAGCTCACTGCTGACTAGGTCTCATGTTGAGGCCATTGCACAGCTGAAATTATGTATCTCTGCTGGCTTGGCCAATACTTGTGGGAATTGGCAAGAATTCTATCTATCTATCTATCTATCTATCTATCTATCTATCTATCTATCTATCTATCTATCTATCTATCTATCTATCTATCTATCTATCTATCTATCTATCTATCTATCTATCTATCTATCTATCTATCTATCTATCTATCTATCTATCTGTATTTTTAATGCCTTTGTCTATGTGTTCTCGTGGTCGCCTCTAACTTGGCACAAACCAGAATTGACAAATGAGTGTACGTTAAACACGTGAAAGTGACAGAAAGAGAAGGAAGAAAGAAATATAAAACTAAAGAGAAACAAGAAAGGGACCCCCCCCCCTTCACAGCTCCGCTGTTCCTTCCGGCTTGGCACCGCTACTGCGAATTAAGTTGCAATACTTTTTCTTACATTTAAGTCAAGTGTTACGATGCGGAGCGACATGGTCATCTAAATTTTGAAGTTGTGTACATATCAGGGTTAGGCAAAGATAGTCGCAAACGTTTTCTGGAATACATATATCCAAATACACGGATTGGAAGGCTAAAATACAGATACTGAGATATATTTACCTTTGACGTAACGGGATATTTCGGAGATACTTTTGCAAAAATACGAAAATGTATACAGTTACAGCAATACAGATACTGCAATACTTTACTATTTCGGGTATGCTGACACTCCGCAAAGATATTTATTAAGAACAGCGTAATTTTTTGAATGAAGGGGCAATGCATTCAGTCCTGCAGTTAATTTATTTATTTATTTATTACAAAACCCTGAGCGCCATGTAGACATTAGAGGAGAAAGGGGGAGTTTAAAAAGAATATAATGGGTGCAACAACCGCACTGACAAGTGGGCGAGTTGATAATTATTCAGGTCCACCGCCGGGGTCGCATGTATTTCTCGAATATAAAAGTGAATTTCGTTATTTCAAAAAAAAAAACAGCTGTCAGGTAGCGCCCGTGGTGTTTATTCCTTTCTGGTAAGTGTGTTTGTTGCGCAAAAAACAGTCATAATAGGTGTACTTCGACTCATTCTGTTTGAAAAATGACATCCTCGCAGCTAGGGACTGAGAAAGGAAGAGTAACAAGCATCTGACACCCGAAATCGACATAATTGGTCATAAGAAATTTAGCTCTACTAGAAATAGCATGGTTAAAGCAAATCACTCGAATCACTTACGAACACCAGCGAATTGAGGAAAAGAATACACTTCTTTTGCCCACAAGATTTATTATGTTGAGAAGGTCGCTGGGTTAGCTAACTTAAGCATCAGGAGCTGCTCAAATAGGTTGTTTTCTGGACAGCGTCGGTTTGACCTCACCACAAGACTGGCGAAACAAAAAAAGTCTCCCTTCTGCTGCGGATGATCACAAATTAGAGTTATAGTAAATAAATTGCGCAGTCATAGCCGGATAGTCTTGCAGCATGGCGATATTTTTTCTTTGTTCATTTATGTACCTAAACACTTTCGCCTTCACGTGGGTCTGTTCTGACCATTCAGAAGCCAAAGTTGGTCACCATTTTCGGAATCCTCAACGGCTGAGAATTACCCACTCATATAAGCTTGCCATCGTTACCTAAGTGCAATGGAGCCCAAATGTCAAAACTGCGCCATTTAAACATAGGCATCTTAAAACCACGGTCTTTGGGGGTGAGGAGCTTTCAGCCCTCCGAGGTCGCTTATGCGAGCTTTCTAAACAGACGTGAAAATAGGGACGTGAAAATGGACTACCAACTCGCCCAACAGTCCATTCATCTATATAGGGACAGCTGCACACAGCGCCCGATCAGAGAATACATCAACCGCTCGTCGCCTGGTCCGAAAGGGTCAATCTTCAATAAAACTTCCAACGACGCTACCAGCATTCATCTCGGCAAGCCTCTACAGGCGAAGTCGGCTCCCCTGGTTGGGAGGCCTGGCGCCAGAAAAGACCGTTTCGTGCTTGTAAATCAATTAGGAACTCAGCCTGACACGCTCAAGGGGTGGTTGGAAGGGCGACAAAGATAGCCATTTTATAGCCACTACAGGAACTGCTTTTAGAAGTGCCGCCAGCGCGCCTTTGCTTGTCTGGGCACAAAAAAAAAAATCACGCCATATCCACGAAGTGAATGATGATGAGTGGGCGAAGCTCCCGAGGTAATCTGGTAAACCGTCAATCCTCCGTAAATTTTGCCCACTCGATCATCACACAAAGACCTGACACACAAACGCGGGGGTGTGGTGTGATTATCCATACAGTATATAGACAATGTTTCATTATTTACATTAAGCTCAGGGGAACGTTTGTTGTCGGCGTTGCCGTTTTGCCTTTCGAGGGTGAGAGCGCGTTCATGATCGTTTTCATCCATTGCAGAAAGAGAACGCGTTTATTCTTCATGGTCATCAGCGTCATCGCCATCATTATCACGTGTAGTGGGTACATTCCACTATACTGGAACGCGCTTATTCTTCATGGTCATCAGCGTCATCGTCATCGTTAACACGTGTAGTGGGTACATTCCACTATATTGGAACGCGCTTATTTTTCATGGTCATCAGCGTCATGGTCATCGTTATCACGTGTAGTGGGTACATTCCACTATACGGTGGCTACGACGGAGGAGGGACAGAGCCACAGCGTAAGGAGCTTCGCCCCTAAAACTCAGCCACACACGTTTTCTTGTCTCTTCCCCTACAGTGCTCATCATCTTGCACAACCACAGAAGATCGTCAAGCAGCAGGTGGTGGTCATCTGCAAGTAGCAGGAGCCTCCCCCCAAAGCAGGAGCCTCCCCCCAATACGCATCCTTCCCGAGTAATGAAAAATTGAAGGACACTTTGTACATTCCAAAGTGTGTTCGGCGAAAGCGTGTGGCCATTCCACTGATTATGTCATGTCTTTTTTTCTTTTACACTCTCAGTGGGATGAGACACAAACCGAATGGGTGCGTGTTTTCTTCTTTAATTTTTTTTACCGCGAATCGCAGCAAGACGCGAGACTCATCTTCCTCCGTTCGCATGCGTTAGTATTGTCACGTGGTCGTGACGTCGACGAAGGCAGAAGTCGGTAGGTCCAAAATGAAACTGTTTATTAGGCCGAACTTGTGGCCGGTAAACAGAAAGTCAGATTACAGCAATACACACTGCACTGATAGCGGCGAACAGAGCGTCGGCCGTCGATGAACTGAACATCGTTGGAACGCGCCGGCTTTTATAACTCACGCGTCGAACATTCTTGTCTTATCTCTGGTCGTCGCGCAAGCTCTCGAATAATCTTGGGTGTTCGCGTCTTGCGCGCAATCTTAACAAAATGATCTACTAGAATCGTGAACCTTCTCGAACACTGCAGGCGCGGTTTGTTCACAGTCTTTGTGGGCGTAAACCGAATACAGTAAAAGAAACGCGCGTGGCAATGTCCCCCTCTGAAAAGGCATCGTCCCGATGCTTAGAACAGAACACATGGTAAAAATACATGCAACAATAGAACACATGGTAAAAATACATGCAATAATAAATAGCGACAATAAATCAAGAAAGTTCAGTAAACAATACGCACAAGAAAGTCCAATGAAAGAAAAAAGAAGTACAGTCCTCAGGTTCACTACCGCGCGTAAAACGGCTTGAGGCGCACGACATGGACGACTTCAGGTCGCGCACGGCGCCGTTGAGAGTTCGAAATGCCGTCGGGGACAACCTCGTAGTCGAGTGTGCCGAGACGACGAAGCACCCTGTACGGTCCGAAGTATCGTCGCAGAAGTTTTTCACTCAGTCCACGTCGTCGTATCGGCGTCCACACCCAAACGCGGTCGCCGGGCTGGTATTCCACGAACCGTCGTCGAAGGTTGTAGCGGCGGCTGTCAGTCGTCTGCTGATTCTTGATCCGCAGGCGGGCGAGCTGTCGTGCTTCTTCGGCACGCTGTAGGTAGGCGGTTACGTCGATGTTTTCCTCGTCGGTCATGCTTGGTAACATGGCGTCGAGCGTCGTTGCCGGACTCCGTCCGTAGACCAACTTGTATGGCGTGATCTGCGTCGTTTCTTGCACGGCCGTGTTGTATGCGAAGGTCACGTACGGAAGGATGGCGTCCCACGTCTTGTGTTCGACGTCGACGTACATGGCCAGCATGTCGGCGATGGTCTTATTTAGACGCTCGGTCAGGCCGTTGGTCTGTGGGTGGTAGGCGGTGGTCCGGCGGTGACTTGTTTGGCTGTACCTCAGGATCGCCTGAGTTAGGTCCGCAGTAAAGGCCGTACCTCTGTCTGTAATGAGGACCTCTGGGGCGCTATGACGCAGTACGATGTTCTCGACGAAGAACTTTGCTACCTCGGCGGCACTGCCCTTGGGCAGGGCCTTTGTCTCGGCGTAGCGGGTGAGGTAGTCAGTAGCTACGACGATCCACTTGTTTCCGGAATTCGACGTCGGGAACGGCCCCGGTAAGTCCATGCCGATTTGTTGGAACGGCCGGTTAGGTGGCTCGATGGGCTGCAGCAGTCCGGCTGGCCTAGTCGGTGGTGTCTTCCGTCGCTGACAATCTCGGCAAGTCCTCACGTAGTGAGTGACGTCGGCAGTGAGGCGAGGCCAGAAGTACTTTTCTTGTATCCTTGCCAGCGTACGGGAAAATCCAAGGTGTCCAGCCGTCGGGTCGTCATGCAAAGCATGCAGAACTTCTGGACGTAATGCCGAAGGTACTACGAGGAGGGAGTCGGCCTGAAGTGGCGAGAAGTTTTTCTTTAGAAGAACGCCGTTGCGCATGAAAAACGACTCCAGTCCTCGTCTGAATACCTTTGGAGCCACAGTGGCTTTGCCCTCGAGGTATTCCATAAGGCCCTTAAGTTCCGGATCGGCGCGCTGTCGCTCGGCGAAGTCGTCGGAACTTATGGTTCCCAGGAAGCCGTCATCATCCTGGTCGTCCAGCGGCGGTGGGTCGACGGGGGCACGAGACAGGCAGTCGGCGTCAGAGAGTTTTCTTCCGGACTTGTAAATGACGGTAATGTCGAATTCTTGAAGTCTCAGACTCCATCTTGCGAGGCGACCGGAAGGGTCCTTGAGGTTAGCTAGCCAACACAAGGCGTGGTGGTCGCTCACAACTTTGAAGGGCCTGCCGTAGAGGTAGGGGCGAAACTTTGACGTTGCCCAGATGATGGCAAGGCACTCCTTTTCTGTTGTGGAATAGTTGGCTTCCGCCTTGGATAGCGACCAGCTAGCATAACTGATAACCCTTTCCACGCCGGCAGTTCTCTGGACAAGAACGGCGCCGAGTCCTACGCTACTTGCGTCGGTGTGGATTTCCGTGTCGGCGTGTTCGTCGAAATGCGCAAGTATTGGAGGCGTCTGCAGGCGTCGTTTCAATTCTTGAAATGCTTCGACTTGCGCCGCTCCCCACTTGAATTCCACGTCATTTTTCGTGAGCTGAGTTAGTGGCTCGGCGATGCGTGAAAATTCCTTGACGAAGCGTCTATAATAGGCGCACAAGCCGAGAAATCGTCGAACGGCCTTCTTGTCGGTGGGCGGCGGGAAGGCAGCGATTGCAGCTGTTTTTCGCGGGTCGGGGCAAACTCCAGACTTGCTGATTACGTGACCCAAGAATAGAAGTTCCTCATATGCGAAGCGGCACTTTTCAGGCTTCAGGGTGAGTCCAGAGGCATTGATTGCTTGAAGTACAGCTTCAAGGCGCCGGAGATGTTCGTCGAAGTTTGAAGAAAACACAACGACGTCGTCCAAGTACACAAGGCAGGTCTGCCACTTCAAGCCGGCCAGTACAGTGTCCATAACACGTTGGAACGTCGCAGGTGCCGAGCAAAGACCGAAGGGCATGACTTTGAACTCGAAGAGACCGTCTGGTGTGATAAAGGCAGTCTTCTCTCGGTCTCTCTCGTCGACCTCGATTTGCCAATAGCCGGTCTTGAGGTCCATCGACGAAAAATACTTCGCGTTGTGGAGTCGGTCCAGGGCGTCGTCGATACGTGGGAGAGGATACACGTCCTTCTGCGTGATTTTGTTCAGGCGGCGATAATCGACGCAGAAACGGAGGGTTCCGTCCTTCTTCTTCACTAACACCACGGGTGACGCCCAAGGACTCTTTGAAGGCTGGATGATGTCGTCGCGTAGCATTTCGTCGACTTGTTGCTTTATGGCCTCGCGTTCCCGCGTTGAAACTCTGTACGGGCTCTGACGTAGTGGCCTGGAACTTTCGTCTGTTATGATGCGGTGTCGTGCGACCGGGGTCTGTCGAACTCTTGACGACGACGAAAAGCAGTCGTTGTATTGCAGGAGCAGGGTTTTGAGCTGTTCTTGTTTATCCGTCGGAAGGCTCGGATTGACGTCGAAATGTGGTTCGGAACCTCGAATTGTCGAAGCAGGTTCGGCAGCATCGAATAGGGCGAAAGCATTGCTGGCGGCCACGCATTCGTCGATGTAGGCGACCGTCGTACCAATGTTGAGGTGCCTATATTCGTGGCTGAAGTTTGTCAGCACTACCTTTGCTTTACCGTCACGCAGCTCGGCTATACCTCTTGCGACGCAAATTTGACGGTTCAGGAGTAGGTGCTGATCGCCCTCGATGACGCCTTCAAGGTTCGCAGGGTTTTCGGTGCCGACGGAAATAATGACGCTGGAGAGCGGCGGAACGGTCACCTGCTCCTCTATCACATTCAATGCGTGGTTCCCTGGCGTCGCGAGGGGTGGGAGCGCCTTGTCTGAGGTTAGTGTTATCGACTCAGACCTTAGGTCGATGACGGCGCCGTGGTCACTTAGGAAGTCCATTCCAAGTATCACATCCCTGGAGCAGTTTTGTAGGATTACAAAGCTCGCAGGATAAGTCCGGTTACTGACGGTGACTCTTGCCGTGCAGACTCCAATCGGCGTTATCAGGTGGCCTCCAGCTGTCCGGATTTCGGGTCCACTCCAAGCGGTCTTTACTTTCTTCAGCTTCGTCGCGAAAGACCCACTGACGACGGAATAGTCGGCTCCAGTGTCGACGAGAGCGGTGACGTTGTGGCCGTCGAATATTACGTCGAGGTCGCTGGTTCGTCGTCGTGCGTTGCGGTTGGGCCGCGGCGTCGGGTCACGGCTACGACGGTTTGTACCGCTGCTTCGATGTTGCTTCGTCAGGTCTACTTCAGGCCGCGAAGTTTCGACGTCACGGCTGCGTCCGGGTTGCGGCGGGTTCTTGAGGTCTAGTCGCGGCGTCGTCGTCGGCGGCGGAGGATCTTCGGTAGTTCGTCGTACAGCAACCGCACCTCCATCGGTTGCTGCCCTTAGTTTTCCGAGTAAGGACTAGGAGATCGGCCCCGGTTTGGGCCAGCGTACTGCCGGCGGTGCGGTGACATGTAGCGGCCAGGCGACGGCGAGCGGGATGGTCGTCGGGGTGTCCACTGAGCTCCTGCGAGGTAGTCGGCGATGTCGCGTGGTCTTTCACCCCGCTGTGGACGCGGCGCGTCGATGGCGAAACCACGCAGTCCCATCTGGCGGTACTGGCAGCGGCGGTAAGTGTGGCCGGCTTCTCCGCAGTGGTAGCATAGTGGGCGGTGGTCGGGGGGCACGCCAGATGTCGGTCTTCCTGCGCGTGTAGCGCTGGCTGACAGGTGGGTGAGATGGCGGCGGTGGTGGCGGCGGTGGCGTCTCGCGACGGTAGCGCGGCTGTGCGGCGTCCTGACGGTAGCGTAGGGGAGGTGCACTACGTCGGGCTGCAGCAGCGTAGCTCATGGCTTGCAGCTGCGGCTCTGGAGGCTGCGGAACGCCCAGTGATTGCTGGATCTCCTGGCGTACGACGTCAGCGATGGAATCCCCCCTGATGCTGCGCTGAAGGTAGAATTTTCGCAGCTCCTCTTGCACGATCGCTCGGATCGTCTCACGCAGGTCGGCGGTTCCTAGCACTTGGACGTCCGCGTAGCTTGTAGCCGAGAAGCTGCGGTTGTATTGCCGTGTCCGCATCTCGAGCGTTTTCTCGATGGTCGAGGCTTCGGATGCGAATTCGGCGACCGTCTTGGGCGGGTTCCTGATCAATCCGGCGAAGAGTTCTTGCTTCACACCCCTCATAAGGAAGCTCACTTTCTTCTCTTCGGTCATGTTGGGGTCGGCGTGGCGAAACAAGCGGGTCATCTCCTCCGTGTAGATCGAAATGTTTTCGTTAGGAAGCTGCACGCGTGTCTCCAGGATAGTTGCAGCACGTTCCTTGCGGACGACGCTCGTGAAGGTGCCTAGGAACGTCGTCCGAAAGATATCCCAGGTTTGTAGCGCCGATTCTCTGTTCTCGAACCACGCCCTCGCCGCGTCTTCTAGGTAGAAGTAGACGTGGCGGAGTTTTTCTTCGGTGTCCCAGCTGTTGAAGGCAGCGACTCGTTCGTAGGTCTCCAGCCAGCTTTCTGGGTCTTCAAGTGATGATCACCGGAAAGTCGGTGGCTCCCTTGGCGGCTGCATCACGATCGCGGGAGGTGGCGCAGGGGCTGTCATCGTTGCCGCTGTCGTGGTCATGGTGTTGGTCTTGCGAATCTTGTCGGGTAGAGGGCCGTACTCCGGCTGTAGACCTTGTTGCCTACGGCTAACTCGCTGGTCGTGGTTGGCGTCGACGTCTCCTTCACGACTGGAGCTGGGTTCACGACTTGACGGGGGTGTCCGGTACATGAACGAAGCGGCACCTCCACCAGATGCCACGTGGTCGTGACGTCGACGAAGGCAGAAGTCGGTAGGTCCAAAATGAAACTGTTTATTAGGCCGAACTTGTGGCCGGTAAACAGAAAGTCAGATTACAGCAATACACACTGCACTGATAGCGGCGAACAGAGCGTCGGCCGTCGATGAACTGAACATCGTTGGAACGCGCCGGGTTTTATAACTCACGCGTCGAACATTCTTGTCTTATTTCTGGTCGTCGCGCAAGCTCTCGAATAATCTTGGGTGTTCGCGTCTTGCGCGCAATCTTAACAAAATGATCTACTAGAATCGTGAACCTTCTCGAACACTGCAGGCGCGGTTTGTTCACAGTCTTTGTGGGCGTAAACCGAATACAGTAAAAGAAACGCGCGTGGCAGTATTTTCTCGCGCTTTGCGCATCGTGCAAACGCCATCCGCGTTCGAGCTCTTAAATTGACGGACCCTTTGTAAATTGGAAAGTGTATTCCGTGAATGCCTGGGTCCATTGAGACGGCGTCGGTCAGAATAATCGCAAACGCTGGGCACAGCGACGCTACGCAAGCAAAGAGCGAGTGCTGTAGAGTCCGACGCGACCGGCGTCCGTTTGCGCATACCGGCGCCACCCGGCTCCGTGCCAGAGCTCATATGGACGGGCGAACGGACGGACGGACAGACGGACGGACAGACGGATGGATGGACGGACGGACGAACAGACAGACAGACAGACGGACGGAGAGACGGATGGACGGACGCCGGACGGAGGTCGGACGGACACCGGACGGACGTGAGCATGAGACATTAAAGGCTTTCGCCTTAAAGATTACACCATCTCCCGCTAAAGGGAACCATGTGTAGATGCGAAGCAGCGGGCGGTAACGCTTACACTGGCGGCGGCGTTGACGCTGGCGCTCATCGCTGCGTTGCACAGGAGAGAAACGTGGGGGGCGCGAAGCACGCAGTGATGGACCGGCGTTTCCTACTGGAGCACCGGCATCGCTGCTAATGGACAATGAGAGACAGAAGACTCGGACTGGACACAGAGACCCGCAGTCCGCTTTTAGTTAACGCGCACGCTGCGAATTTCTTATTGTTCGACAACGCACAGGAGAAATCTCCCACTGGCACCACCTTGCAGGTCAAGATCCATTGCCATATGTACGGGGTGGCCAGTAAACGGTTGTCCAGCGCGAGCAGTCGGTTTTTTCAACCAAGAAATTCGCTAGCAGACGCTGCCTGCGTCGGCGTCGCGAGGCGAGAGCGGGGGGAGCGTAGGAGAGGGGAAGACGCGCATGCGCAGTGGGGGGTGTGTACGCCACGGGCAGGGATGCCTAGAGGAGAGAGGGGGAGCGTAGGAGGGGAGAGAGGGAGGGGACGCGCATGCGCAGTGAGGGGTGGCCTCCGCGGGGAGGGATGCCTAGAGAAGAGAGAGCTGGAGAGGAGGTTTTTTATTTTTATTTTTTTCAGTGGGTTGGCGCATGCGCAGTGGGGGGTGTGGACGGACGGACGGACGGACGCCGGACGGACACCGGACGGATGGACACCGGACGGACGTGAGCATGAGACATTAAAGGCTCTCGCCTCAATATATAGCTTTAACACCACCGGGGTCCCACGTTTCAGTCTTCAGCGTCATATATGGCTGTGTCTCCGCATTATCGGCCTTATGTCAGAGTGAGCGAGCTTGGTCAGAGCTACAGTAATGCTTTACTGGAACAATATAATTTAGATGCGAAGCATCTTATGCTCGCGGCTCTGTCCGTCCCTCCCCCCGTCCCCCCGTCCCCCGTCCCGCGTCCCGCGTCCGGCGTCCGGCCACTTTCATGAAGTAGGGAAGCACCCATAAGGTGAACCAGAACGCTGTAGTAGTATGAAGGCCGTCAGCCCTATCACAGTCTTGAGAGTCATGGCCGAGAGCACAGAGAGGCTACTTAGCAATGGCTAGGCAGGTGGTGTCTGTCACCCAGGTTGACCCCATTCCTTAATCTTGCTTGCATGTGTTTGGAGGGGGGCTTAGTGCATCCCACACCACCAAAGCGCATGCACGTCCCCTCCCCCCTCTCTCTCCTACGCTCACCCCCTTTCTCTCCTCTAATAATCATCTACTCTACGGAGCGACCCCCCGCGTCCCACAGTGCATGCACGTAACCTCTCTCTCCTCTCCTACGGTCCCCCCTGTTCTCTCCTCTAGGAATCCTCTACGGAGTGGCGCGCACGACAGGTGGTGTGACAGCTGCGTACTCCGCTGGGGGGTGCCATGGTATACGTCGGTATAAAAATGACGGAGCGCGCGCGCCTCATTCTTTCTCCTGTGCAATGCCGCGATGAGTGCCCCGACGGCTGCCGTGAAATGAGAGTGGCGACGTTCCTCCCGCTCAAGCTAATTATCTCCCCGCTGCTTCGCATCCACACATGGTTCCCTTTAGCGGGAGATGGTGAGTTTTTTCTTGTACACTAAAACTACAGGGCAGACAGACCCGCCAGTCTTAGCTCCATTCGTTAGCGTACAGCCCTCTACCGGTCAACGCCTTTCTCCTGCAACGCCACTCGCGCCTCGCATCCCAAGCTTGACGTCGTTCTTTTTAGATGCGAATCATCTTATGCTCGGGGCTATGTCCGTTCCGCTTCCCCCGTCCCGCGTACCGCGTCCGGCCACTTTCATGAAGTAGGGAAGCACCCATTATGCGAACCAGCACACTGTAGTAATATGAAGGCCGTCAACCCTGTCACAGTCATCAGAGTCATGGCCGAGAGCACAGAGAGGCTGCTTAGCAATGGCTAGGCAGGTGGTGTCTGTCGTCCAGGTTGACCCCATTCCTTAACATTGCGGGCATGTGTTTGGAGGGGGGCTTAGTCCGTCCGTCCTTCCCGCGTCCCACACCCCCCCACAGCGCATTCGCGTCCCATCCCCTATGCTGTCGTACGCTCACCCCCTTCCTCTACTCTAGAAATCATCTACTCTACGGAGCGGCGCCCGCGTCCCACATCCCCACAGCGCATGCGCGCCCTCTCCCCCCTCTCTCCTCAAGGAATCCTCTACTCTACAGAGCGGCTCCCGCGTCCCACAGCGCATGCACGTCCCCTCTCTCTCCTCTCCTACGGTCCCCCCCCGTCCTTTCCTCTAGGAATCCTCTATGGAGCGGCGCGCACGACAGGTGGTGTGACAGCTGCATACTCCGCTGGGGGGCGCCACGGCAGTTTCGCGGTATGAAAATGACGGAGCGCGCGCCTCATTCTCTCTCCTGTGCAGCGCCGCGATGAGCACCCGGACCACTGCCGCCAAACGAGAGCGGCGACGTTCCTCCCGCTCAAGCTAATTATCTCCCCGCTGCTTCGCATCCACACATGGCTCCCTTTAGCGGGAAATGGGGAATCTTTAGATGCGAAGCATCTTATGCTCGGGGCTATGTCCGTTCCTCCCGTGTCCGTCCCGCGTCCCTCCCGCCTCCCGCCACTTTCATGAAGTTGGGAAGCACCCACTATGCGAACCAGAACACTGTTGTACAATATCAGGCCGTCAACCACCAGTACAGTCACCAGAGTCATGGCCGAGAGCACAGAGAGGCTGCTTAACTCCATTCCTAGATCTTGCTTGCATGTGTTTGGGGGGGCTTAGTCCGTCCCTCCTTCCCGCGTCCCACACCACCACACCTCCCCCCTCTCTCTCTCTCCTCTCCTACGCTCACCCCCTTTCTCTCTTCTAGGAATACTCTACGGAGCGGCCCCCCGCGTCGCACACCCTGACAGCGGATGCGCATCCCATCCCCCCTATCTGTCCTCTCCTACGCTCACCCCCCTTTCTCTACTCTAGGAATTGTCTACTCTACGGAGCGGCGCCCGCGTTCCACAGCGCATGCGCGTCCTCTCTCCCCCCTGTCCTACGCTCACCCGCTTTCTCTACTCTAGGAATCCTCGACTCTACGGAGCGGCTCCCGCGTCCCACACCCCCCACAGCGCATGCGCGTCCCCTGTCTCTCTCCTCTCCTATGGTTCCCCCCCGTTCTCTCCTCTAGGAATCCTCTACGGAGCGGCGCGCGACAGGTGGCGCGACAGCTGCATACTCAGCTGGGGGGCACCGCGGTGTAAAAATGACGGAGCGCGCCTCATTCTCTCTCCTGTGCTGCGCCGCAATGAGCGCTCGGGCCGCTGCCGCGAAACAGAGCGGCGACGTTTCCCCCGCTCAAGCTAACCATCTCCCCGCTGCTTCGCATGCACACATGGTTCCCCTTAGCGGGAGATGGGGAAGTTTTAAAGACGATAGTCTTTCTTGGGATACCTAAACGGAGAAATTTTGGTCTGTCTGTCCGTCTGTCTGTCTGTTTTTCTGTTTGTCGGCACGTCGCACGATTCAGCGGCTGGCCACAGTTTGACTGCTTTCTGAACGCCCAGCCAACTTGATCAGTCGTTTTTGTGCATACTTGTGAACGTTGTCGATCAAAAAGCAAATATTACGCATATCTGAGGCGCAACAACAATACGGAAGTATTAAGTGGTGTGTTCTTTTATAGAAAATACATAATTCTGAAGACCCTAGTGTTTCTTAGGCTGCGCTGAAAATGCGTGCTGCCTTGCAAAAGCGAAAAGCCGTCGTCTATCTCCGAGGTCGCGCGAAGTGCCGCGTGTTTCATCCGACGCGCGATAGCTGGCGCAGTCTGCCCTCGTCGCTGCAAACAAGAGAATCTCTTTTCGTGGTTGCTCTACGCGCCTTCTCAGCTTTTTTACACGCTGCCAAAAACACCGCGCTTGCGGCGAGAAGACGCTTGGTCATGCCAGGACGGAAATGGTCGAGAACAGCATCACAGGTGGCCGCGGATGAGACCGGCAGAAGACTATCGTCTTTCGATGACATTTGCAGCGAAGCACGCAGATACGCGGCCAATTTTTTTTTTCTTTTAGATGGGAAGCATCTTATGGCGAAGTTTATTCCGGTGGTGGTGTGCGGCGTGACCACCCTTACTGCGCATGCGCAAACCCTTTAAAAAATATAAAAATAAAAAAAAACTTACCCATCTCCCGCTAAAGGGAATCATTTGTGGATGCGAAGCAGCGGAGAGATGGTTAGATTGAGCGGGAGATTGTGTAATTTTATTCAGAGGATGAATGAGGGAGGTAACGCTGAATGACGGTGTCGAGACGTTTGAATTCGTCGATCATGTTCTTGTACACGTTGTCGTTCTTGTGGTGGAAGCGATGGTCACCGGCAGCGTTAGTCAGGTAGAGGTTCTGAATGTTGGTGCACCTGCATCAGGCAGCGTAGACGCGTTTCTGTGGGTGCGTCTTCGAGTATTCGTATACGATGGAAGAGTAGGTCCCTCGCTGGGACTTGTGTACGGTGATGGCGCTCGCCTGGGCCAGGGGAAATTGTGTTCGTTTGCACGCGACATCGCTGTTGCGGTGGATCGTCAACGTGACGTGGCGCGGATCTATGGGTATCCACGTCGTGTCAACGTCATAGCCCAAACGTTTCGCCTCGCTCACTGCGTGGTTGGAGCGAAGTCAAGCGAGCTTCCCCGTTGTAGGAACGTCGAACTGTAACCACAATCGTCCGGGAAACGCGTCTTCTTCGTCTAGATGGAATTTCTGTAGGACTCTTCATTCACACAGATTTAGGGTTCTCACTGCGCCGTTTACGAGGCCGTCGATGACCTCAATGTTAGCCGTTATCATGTAGGGCTTGTCGTAGAGTAGGACTTGCTTGGGTAGGTTAGCGAATTCTACTTTAGACATCTTGCCCACCTTCTCCATGGCTGGCTTCTTACGTTGCGCATCCCAGGAAGGTGTCCTGGGCTCGCACGACTAGATGGTGTTGTCGGAGCAAGTGGCCGCCACGGAGGTGTTGAATGTGTTGACGTCTTCGTTACTGTAGAAGAGGTGCACTGCCGCTGGGGCGCTCCTGTGTGCCTCCTCCGCAGTAAGGAAGCGACTCTCCAGCAAAGCCACTTCGCTGTCGTGGAGAGCCCTTCCGTCTCCTATCTTGGTCAGTAGGCTTGCCTAACAACCTGGACTAAAGGGAAGTAGTCCATGTAGAGCCATTTGATCGTTGTTCCGAAGAGCCCTCCGGCCACTGCTAAACAGCCACTCTGTGCTCTCGGCCATGACCACACCATGGCCATGACTCTGGTGACTGTAGTGGTAGTTGACGGCCTTATTGTATACAGTGTTCTGGTTCGCATAGTGGGCGCTTCCCTACTTGATGGAAGTGACCGGACGCGGGACGCGCGACGCAGGACGCGGGACGGGGGACGCGGGACGGACATAGCCCCGAGCATAAGATGCTTCGCATCTAAAAACCTCCTCTCCCCCTCACTCTCCTCTAAGCATCTCTCCCCGCGGCAATCACACCCTCACTGCGCATGCGCCTCCCATCCTCTCTCCCCTCTCTCCTCTAGGCATCCCTGCCCGCGGCGTCCACACTCCCACTGCGCATGCGCCCCCCCCACTCTCTCTCCTCTCCTAAGCTCCCCCCCCTCTCTCTCGCCTCGCGACGCCGACACAGGCAGCGTCTGCTAGCGAGTTTCTTGGTTGAAAAAACCGACTGCTCGCGCTGCACAACCGTTCACTGGCCACCCCGTATATATGGCAATGGATCTTGACCTCCAAGGTGGTGCCGGTGGGAGATTTCTCCTGTGCGTTGTTGAACAATAAAAATTCGCAGCGTGCGCGTTAACTAAAAGCGGACTGCGAGTCTCTGTGTCCAGTCGGAGTCTTCTGGCTCTCATTGCACATTAGCAGTGATTGGCATGTTCCAGTAGGAAACACCGCTCCATCGCTGCGTGTTTTACGCATCCCCAGTTTTCTCTCCTGCGCAACGCTGCGATGAGTGCCAGCGTCAACGCCGCCGCCAGTGTAAGCGTTAGCGCCCGCTGCTTCACATCTACACATGGTACCCTTTAGCGGAAGATGGTGTAATTTTTTATCACTCCGCTCTCACTCCCACTCCCATAGCAACAGCTGCGGGCGCGCGCGCTTATCCTCGCCCCTAGCAACAGGAGCAGGTGGTGCGGGCGGAGTAGCGGAGAGTGAGTGGAGAGAAGGAGCGCTCTGGCGTGTGAGGGCGCTCGCATCGCGGAAGCTCGGCGGAGCTCCCGCGTGTGTGGAGAGTGTAGCAGAGGGTAGGTGCAGTGCTTCGCCGCTCCTTCTCTCGCCGTTCTCTCTTTCTCCTCCCAGCGCCCCACACTCCCGTCCGCTCGCTCGCACGTATATATAAATGGAGTGAAGCGCGCGCGAAATGCATTCGCATTTCCTCACGATTCCCTTCGGGGAGGTGGGGGGCATTTTTTCCTCTGGACTGCCTTTACGTTCAGAAGTTTGTGGACGAATTTCTGTGTAAGCGATGCCTAAAAACTGCTGTGTGCCACTTTGCAAGTCGAATGCTTCACGAAATCTGGAGCTGTGCTACCACGATCTGCCGTCCACAGAAAACCTCTGCAATGCCTGGCTGCTGAACATTTCCCGAGAAGGTACTGACTAGGACAGCCATTGGCAGCCCAGTACCAGGACTGTCGTGTGTTCGCTTCATTTCACAGCAGACGACTGCAAGTTAGGAATGAAACGCAAGTTGTTGCTGCCAAAGCCGTGCCTAAAGTCCCTAGATTTTTGTCGGATCTTCCACAGGAGATACTCGTGTAACCAGCCTCATAAGGGAACGGCTACGAGTAGAGAAAAAGGCTTGCAGTCATAAAAAGAGCCGTACTGCATCCATATCATTGATGAAATGTCAATACAGTAGAAAGTGATCTATGACCGTCAAGTTGATAGAATATTCGGGCTCATGGATATCGACTGCGAACGTCAAGCTGGCGGTGCCACTGATCATGTATCCGCTCATGTATGTCGTTGAAATAATATGTCACGACGCGGGAGTAAGTGTGCATGGTACCCGTATAAATATAATATACATTAAACCTCGGCTGTTTAGTTGACATTAAAGTCGGAGTCACCACGCTTCAATCATTCACAACAACATTATTAAAAAATAATATTTCGTTACCGTACGAGCTAAAGCAAGACGAGGATCATGTGGTTCCTAGTTGCATCAGTTTGCATCTAATCTAGCGCATGTATAAAGAGCCATCTACCTCTGTTCCAGCTAAAGTGTCTGCATTCTAGTCACGGGAGCGTCTCAAGTGAAGCATTACAAAACGCCTACCTGAAACTACCCGCGGATTTAGCTCACTGTGGCTGAAGGGAGCTTTGGGAGAAACACCTGCGTCGCCGATAGCTAGCGACATAGCCAGTGCGGCCAGTTGAAAGAGAACTAGCGCTCTCACAGGCGGAGAGGGGCATTCAGCGGGCCGCACGAAAGGGGGAGATCGAGCGGCCGTGGTCCAGGCAACGGACCAAGCAATGGGTGTGATTGCCCAGCGCTGGCGCAGGAACGCTCAAGGCGTACCACCGCCTACAGACAAGAGGGACTCCCTGCGACGACCGCAGACGAACTGCTGTTCCCATCGCCTCCCAAACTCCGGGCTCTCCAAAGCCTCTTGGAGTTTGTGGAGGTGACCGGGATCACCACCTTCCGTTGAGCGCCCAGTACTTGCTGGCCTCACTTCACCATCGACCTCCCCCATGAATGGACGAGACCCTGTCTGTTTCTCTTATTAAATGCGAAGCATTTCTTAGCGAACTTCGGCGACTTTAAGCGTATCTATCTATCTATCTATCTATCTATCTATCTATCTATCTATCTATCTATCTATCTATCTATCTATCTATCTATCTATCTATCTATCTATCTATCTATCTATCTATCTATCTATCTATCTATCTATCTATCTATCTATCTACCTACGACTTTGTGCTCTCCTGGCTGGCCGTATCGTTAATCGGATTTATACCAAATTTGGTATGGCATAACATGACTGTATGACGAACATAAATGGCTGGTCATATCATGAAAATCATGAATAACTTGTCATGAAAATTATGATTTACATGCCACGCTCATGGCGCGCTCGCGGCCGTTTCGTTAGCTTGACATACACCAAATTTGGGATGGAGTGACATGACTGTATGACGAACATAAATGACAAGTGGTAATATGAAAATCATGACTTCCTGAGCGACATGACTTGCATTCCACGCTCATGGCGCGCTCGCGGCCGTTTCGTTAGCTTGATATACACCAAATTTGGTATATCACGACGTGACTGTATGACGAACATAAATGACAATCCGTAATATGGAAATCATGACATGTCATGAGTGACATGACTTGCATTCCACGCTCATGGCGCGCTCGCGGCCGTTTCGTTAGCTTGATATACACCAAATTTGGTATATCGTGACGTGACTGTATGATGAACATAAATGACAGGTCGTAACATGTAAAACACGACATGCAAATTATGTAAAGCATGATTTGGTCCTTCCTGGCTGCTTCGCATTACATCGATTCCCACAGTGCGTGGGATCTGCCGGCTTTTCTTTTTCTACTATCTTCTTTTTCTACTATCGTGTTCGGCGTGACAAGTCAGACTTTTTGTCATTATATTCGGTGCAGTGTGTTACGTTTATTCCATGGGAGAGGCGCCCATGGGATGAAACAGTGTCTCAGACCAGCCCTAATTGCGATATACCCATTAGACACGGTCTCCAAATTGCCACTTCCCCTCCCCTGACGCTGCGCCGTGCTCCCTATTGGGCTGCAGAAATAAGCGTCATTTCCTTAATAAACCACTACTACTATGACAGGGTGAAGCGATGGTTTCGCGCGTTCGCCGGTATTAGGGGAGAGGGCAGAGTCGAAGAGAGAGGGAGATGGAGACTAATCTGCCCCGGTTTCGCATGCGTTCGCATTCTCGTGCTTTGCGCATCATGCAGACGCCATCCGCGTTCCAGCGCTCATTTATACTGCCGCGTGAAGGGGAGACGCCACAGCTGGCACCATGCCAAGGAGCTTCAACAGGCGACGGCGTTACGGCGGGGTGCCGGCCTAAGGAGCTTCGCTCCTAAAAAAACATAAATGAAATAGAGTGATGAAAAGGGATCTTTGCTGTTTCGACGACTCTCCTGTGATGGTTATCTGGAATTGTTCGACAGTGTGTGTTGCGACAGGCAGTGAACTCGCTTTTGTGTGTCTCTCTTGCAGGCCCTTTAGAACATTCGGTGGAAAAAGAGCACAACGCAGATGAACACACAATGACACTGAAACTGATTCGTTCCCACGGTCATCATATATATCTGAAAGTTGTACAAAAGCCATTTAAATGAGACCGTAATTACTGAGGTAATGCACGCTGAAGTAACTTGTAAAGCAACGGGCGTCCTCATGACAGCTTCCACCGTGCTGAACTATCAATTTCTCGCGGTGCGAAATCAAGGCCGGCTGTAGCAATACGTGAAAATTGTATTCCTTCTATGATATTTAGTTGTTAACAACCGTCGCAAAAAGTGGACCATATTGCAACGCTCGCTAATTAAGTCTTTTTTTTTTGTTCAGTAAGGACGAATAGTAGAGAAATCATTGCATCATATCGTATCACTATCTGTCGCCTGTCAATTTCAGAAGCAACGTAGAGAAACCTGTCATGCTTCCGTGTTTAGATAGGTGCCATGTGAAGAAATGTATATGCTACGCACAAGCAAATTACAAATAACGATGAAGTTGAATATTACAATGCTGCCAATCGCAGATTTTTTTTCGTATTTCAACTAACCTATTTACAGCATCTTTACTGATGACAAGTATTGGGTCAAATACGCTGAATGTTTTCTGGTTCCTGATCATGACTACAGTGACATGAGCCTTGAGACGAATCCACAGGCAGAAAATATAAAACATGACGTGCAAAAGGTAAACGTCTGGTATGCTGTTGCTTCACTGAGGATTTCCTACAAGAAGCAAACGCTTTCAGGAAACAAGACTGTGTAACAGTTCACCCCTACCTATTAGATACAGGGCTTCCATTTCTTGAATCATGATGTGTGCCTGAAATACAATGTGTCATTCACTGAAATAAAAATGCAGCAGCGTATTTACTTGTGCATTCGCTATACGCATTTTTCATACATTGATGGCTGCCTGTCACTTCTACTCATTGCTTCGGTATAGAAGGTGGGTTCCAATACGCTACACAAGCATCTTTTTTTAAAGACAATAGTCTTTCTTGGGATACTTGAAAGCAAAAATTTTGGTCTGGCTGTCTGTCTGTCTGTCCGTAACCGGATTCAGCTACTCGGCCAAAGTTTAACCACTTTCTGAACGCCCAGCCATCTTGAACTGGTGTTTACCTTCATACTTGTGAACATATTCGATCAAAAAGCAAAAAAAATTGAAGGACACTTTGTACATCCCAAAGTACGTTCGGCGAAAGCGTGTGGCCATTCCACTGATTATGCCATGTCTTTTTTCTTTTACACTCTCAGTGGGATAAGACACAAACGGAATGGGTGCGTGTTTTCTTAAATTTTTTACCGCGAATCGCAGCGAGACGCGAGACTCATCTTCATCCATTCGCATGCGTTAGTATTTTCCCGCGCTTTGCGCATCGTGCAAACGGCATCCGCGTTCTAGCTCTTAAATTGAAAAGTGTATCGTGAACGCCTGGGTCCATTGAGACGGCGTCGGTCAGAATGATTGCAAACTCTGGGCACAGCGACGCTACGCAAGCAAAGCGCGAGCGCTATAGAGTCCGACGCGACCGGCGTCCGTCTGCGCATCACGGCGGCCACCTGGCTCCGTGCCAGAGCTCGGACGAACGGACGGACGGACGGATGGATGGATGGACGGGCGAACAGACAGACAGACGGATGGACAGACGGATGGACGGACGCCGGACGGACGTCGGACAGACACCGGACGGACACCGGACGGACACCAGACGGACGTGAGCATGAGACATTAAAGGCTTTCGCCTTAAAGATTACACCATCTCCCGCTAAAGGGAACCATGTGTAGATGGGAAGCAGCGGGCGCTAACGCTTACACTGGCGGCGGCGTTCACGCTGGCGCTCATCGCAGCGTTGCGCAGGAGAGAAAACTGGGGAGGCGCAAAGCACGTAGTGATGGAGCGGTGTTTCCTACTGGAACATGCCAATCGCTGCTAATGGGGAATGAAAGACAGAAGACTCGGACTGGACACAGAGACCCGCAGTCCGCTTTTAGTTAACGCGCACGCTGCGAATTTTTTATCGTTCGACAACGCACACGAGAAATCTCCCACCGGCACTGCCTTGCAGGTCAAGATCCGTTGCCTTATATACGGGGTGGCCAGTGAACGGTTGTGCAGTGCGAGCAGTCGGTTTTTTCAACCAAGAAACTCGCTTGGAGACGCTGCCTGCGTCGGCGTCGCGAGGCGAGAGAGGGGGGAGCGTAGGAAAGGGTAAGACGCGCACGAGCAGTGGGGGGTGGGGACGCCGCGGCGAGGGATGCCTAGAGGAGAGAGCGGGAGCGTAGGAGGGGAGAGAGGGAGGGGACGCGCATGCGCAGTGAGGGTGTGACCTCCGCGGGGAGGGATGCCTAGAGGAGAGAGAGGTGGAGAGGAGGTTGTTTATTTTTTTAATGGGTTGGCGCATGCGCAGTGGGGGGTGTGGACGGGCGGACGGACGGACGCCGGACAGACACCCGACGGACGGATGGACGGCCGCCGGACGGACGGACACCGGACAGATGTGAGCATGAGACATTAAAAGCTTTCGCCTTAATACTACGCATACCTGAGGTGCAACATTAATATTTTAGTGTCAGGTCGTGTGTTCTTTTATTAGAAAATACATAGGTACGCAATTCTAAAGACCCTAGTGTTCTATCAATGCCAGCCAGATGCAGCCAATTCATCGTAGAATAGGCGCTGTGTGAGGCAAGGGAAAACATAGTAGTACGGCCGGCACAAGACTATCGTCTTTCGACGACATTTGCAGCGAAGCACGCAGATACGCGGCCAATTTTTTTTTCCATGGACTCTACTGAAGCTACGTACACAGGTTTAAAACGACTTTGAAAACATTCCTGGTATAGATTATGATTTACGTCGGTAACCAACTGCGCAGCACTGAATGATAACCGCTACACTGTTTACAGTAAAAAAAAAACAACCTGCAGTTGCCTGACGAGTGTCATACTTTGAATGAGAACGAAGTGTCCAGCGCACTAAATTTTAATTCTATTTTTTTTTGCAACACAGCTGAGGCGTAAGGGTCACGTCTGTTCCCTCTCCGAAAAAAAAGCCCACGAGGAGTAAGGCACACACGAACTGTCAGTAGAGAAAAAAAAGGTGGAGACCCTTGATATTATGTACAGGCAGGAAGGTGAGCTGTGAATCACGATGTTGCGTAACTGCCACGCCAGGGCGCAAGGTAGGGGCATGTCGCTTGCTCCGTTGCGGAGCGCCGGCCAGTTACGCTTCATTAGCTGCCAGCATTGTACGTGAACGCTGGTCGGCTGCTCATCCAACCAAGTGCACTAATGGTTTTCGTTTGCCCATCAGGAGTTGTTGCGTGGACAATGTTCTCACGTCGGGTTGCGGAAACAACTTGCCCTTGCTCGAGTAATTGCGAGACGGGCTATATTATTGTGTATGGTTGTTCGCATTGAATGTTCGCGCATGCCCTTCTGTTACCTAACGCTTTTGTTTCCACGCAGCCTGCTACTCTCCTTCGCTTTCCACTTCGCTACATGCCACGGATAACCAGGTACCTGCTGGCTCGAAGCACTGTGGCAAAGGCCACGTTATATTAGGGTTGGCCTTTCTGCACTGCAGCGGTGAGAGAGTGGTAGCGAGTAATGTTACCTGCTGTTTGCGTAATACTAAAAAAATATAGCTTCTACAGTGAAAATACAGACACCTGAGCGCAGGCT
>JALIZH010011865.1:70000-133905 GCA_030522465.1 Rhipicephalus appendiculatus
TTCTTACGCACTACGGGGCCTGTCCAGCTTCGATTACACTTCTCAATTCTTCGCGGTTTTCATCAGCAATCACAAACTACTTTTAAATGCGAAGCATTTCTTTGCGTACTGCAGGCACTTTTAGCGTTTCTATCTGCGTATCTATCTATCTATCTATCTATATATCTATCTATCTATCTATCTATCTAGCCGCCTACGTCTGGGTGATCTCGTGATTACCTCTTTAACTTGGGGTAGACCAAAATTAGTATGTGAGAATAAGATGGTTTGACGAATATGACTCGCTGGTCGTGACATGAATAATGACAATCCCGTCGCGTACGTCGTCAAACTCTTTCGGGCAAACCCTGTGGCACATACCACGGGGCGCGTATGTGCCACAGGTATGCGGGTATGTGCCACAGGTATGCGGGTATGTGCCACAGGTGATTGACAGTTTAGACTACCCAGGAACGGCGAGACAAACATTGGTACTTTTAACGCCAGAGCGTTAAAAAGCTGACGTCATCAGCAGCGTTGACCGGACGAATGCAAATAATAAATGCCAGGGTCCCAACAGGAATCGAACCCAAGCATTCTGCGTGCCAATGAAGCATTCTACCACAGAGCCACGCCAAGTCTCGGAACTGCTTTTCGAATAGACCCTAATGTTCGTGAAACGTCAATTGTCGTTGCAGTGCTGGCTATCCAATTTTATAAACATTACATATGTACTCCGATGATACAGCCGTCAAGCCGGGTTAACATCAATTATAGTAAAGCGCCATCCACTGAAGTTGATATATGTTGCAGTGTCCAGGGCTACCATCCTGGCGAGCACAAGCGCTACATATCAGTTTACCGCTTCTGGTGTTGCTACTTCCCATTTTGCTGTTGGTATCGTTACGGAACTGTAAACAACTTGTTACGCAAAACATATGCGACTGTGGAACATATGTCTGTGCGTACAACATTTTACATATCTTTAGCGTAATTTCGTAACGTTTCGCTCAATAAAACATTACAACACTGTGATGGAAACGCGATTGAATGTGGGCCCAGGATCCGTTCATTAAAATGACTCAGCAATCAGGCCTTCAAACACGAAACACAGACGACTTTATAGACAACACTAAGACCCACACAAAATATTTACAGCCACACTACTGTACGGCAATTAACTGTCCGTCTACTACCGCGACGTGCCGCGCACTCCTACATTCACCTCCTCACGCTGTCGTTGCGGTCACCGTGGTGGTCGTCGTCGCGGCGGTGTCGCTGCGTGGCCCGACGAAGGTCGCGATGGCTCGTCACCGCGTCCGCCCCGGTTGTGACAGGTCGGCAGGGAGTCGTAACGGTTGATCCCAGGTTGTCACCGTGCCTGGCTGGCGGTTAGCCAGCCGCTTCCAGCTGCGGCATCGCCTCTGGTCGCTCCGGGACCCTCGCACCAGGCCGCTAGGGCAGCAGGCCGCTGGCGCCCCACGGAGCCAAAGACGTGATCTCGGCACCACCGGAACGGTCGCACCAGGTCGCTCTAACAGCAGGCCGCTGGTGCACCCAGGAACCAAGCACGAGAACTCGGCGCCCCCGGAACGGTCACACCAGGTCGCTCTAACAGCAGGCCGCTGGTGCACCGAGGACTCGACGAACTGCCGTCGCCGATGTCCGCCCGCTCTCGTTCCGCTCGAGGCTCTCCTTCTTTTCTCGGCCCGTGCTTTTTCCCCGCCACAATCATCATCGTCCGCTCCTCGCTTGTGGTCACAAAGTAATCTTCCTCACGAGCTGCCTCCTCGTACTGTCACGGCCACACACCACTATCCACATCATCACAACTGCCCCCCCACTTAAGAGAGTTGCCCGCAACTATTCTATAAACACAGGAGAAGGTGGTGTATGAGTGCTGGCACGTGCGGATTGTTCATAAGTAGTCCAACTTGTTTACACATGCAAATTCACCATAGTTCACCAAGGGTCTACATAAGTGTCTACATAAGTACTATAGGTACAATAATAACAGGTTGAAAAACACTTATCACAGGTCTGCAGAGGAATAGACCTTAACCGTCTATTTAAAACACTCGCGCGCGCGTAGCATGAGCGTCTTCGCAATGTCTGGGCCTTGCCGTATCGGACCTGTATATGATGAAGTCTCGTTCTTCTTTCTGTCTCCACGGTGGAGTATGGTTTTCTTCTTTCTTTGTTCTAGTCGTGGGTGGGTGCTTGAAGTTCCTCAAATGCTGGCCATTCGAATAGAAACATGCGTTCCCGTATCGGCATCCTCGCCTGACATAGTGGTCTCGCTTCCTGTTAACTTCATTGTCGATCACGTTCTCCTGAAGCTCGGCGGTGATGGTTCTGCCATCGGCACGGTCCTTGGACTCGTCCTCGTGCCTGTTCTCGCCTTCGTCTCTCAAGGAAGCTTCGTAGTACGAGAGCTTGGGATGACGAAACTGCTTGAGATGCTGTGCGTCTCTCCTGAAACACTTTCTGCCGTACCTGCACTTCGGTTGCTTTGACGGCTGGCGCCTCTGTACTCCCATGAGGGTTGTTGGTTCGCTTGTGGTCTTGCTGTCCTTGTTTATCCCAGAGGCTTTGGCTTTCGTGCATGTGGCTGTCGTCACTCTCGCAGCACTGCATAACAGCCTGCGTGGCTGTGTCATTGTGCCGCGCAACGACGACTTGCTCCCGCCATCATCGCGCTTGTTCGCGAAGCCACCAGCACTCTTCTCCACGACGCCATTTTTGACACAACCTTGCTTGCAGCACTTGTTGACGGTGCTTTGAGAGCTCAGGTCTCTGTTCTTCGTCTTCGGAACTGCTGAGACTCTCGACAACTTTCCCCTACATGAGGGCACCTGGCTAGCGGCACTGGCTTTGGTTGACGAGTCCGGATATTCCCAGTCAGGATCTGGCTCGTGCGGCTCCTTGACACCTGGGATATTGCCGAGCACAAGGTCATATAAGGTATTCCTCATGCACAACGCATTTATGTCCCCAATGAGGTATGGCGTATGAACCGAGATGCGCGCTTCCGGCAGTTGTTTGACATTGCCATCCAAGAGCATGACTTCCCTGGTTTCTCCAGTTAAACAGCGGTCAGGAACCAGGTCACGCCGCACAATTGTTGTGTTGCTGCCTGTGACTCTCAGGACCTGCGCAACTTGTCCCAGTACTCGTCCTTGGACAACTGGCGTGCTGTCGACTGCTACCCTTGGGGGGCTTGTTCTTCGTCTTGCGGCATTCAATTGCAGCGCAGGTCTTTCTCATGAGTTCAGCAGGAGAACTTGACTCTCGCTCTTCGTCCCTTTCCATTATGAGACAGGACACCTGCTTTTCAGGCTTGTTCTTGCAGTCAGCCGTTTTGTGTTCAGGCTGTCCGCATGACTTGCATTTCTCGGATTCTTTTCTTGCTTCTCGACACTCATGTGCCTTATGCCCTTTGCGGTTACAAAAGAAGCAAATCGACTGCTGCTTGATCTGTGACACAACAACACTGGGGTTAGTAACACTCTGGGCCTCCTCTGCGACCTTCCCAATGTTGTTGATGCCCTGGGCTTCGAGGAAACGGTCGGTGGTGTCCGCAAGGGAAGTAAGGGTTTTGCATTCCCTTTCTTTCAGAAAGATAGCTAGCTTCTGGCTACAACAACGCAGGAACTGTTCGCTAATGACGTGGTCTCGGAGGCCCTCGAAAGTTTTGGGAACGTCGGCCATCTCGATCCAATTGTCAAAATAGCTGGATATCCGCGCGGCAAACTGCTTCCCTGTCTCGCCATCCTGCGGTTGCACCTCCCAAAACTTCTCCTTATATCCCTGGGCTGTAAATCTGAACCTTTGCAGTAGTGCCTTCTTAACCTTCTCATAGTCGAGAGAGTCAGCTGCGGTCATACGCCCAATCACAGTCAGTGCCTCGCCACTCAAGCACATGCTTATGGCGACGGCCCATTTCTCTCGAGGCCAGTCCTGTCCCGTGGCTACGCGCTCGAACCTCTGCAGGTACGCATGGAGATCGTCGCGGCGCTCATCAAATAGCGGCAGTAGCTTCTGCGGGTTCAGGCCTGAAGGGGTTGCTGACGGGGCAAGTGCTGCCGCCGCAGATGGCTCACGCGGGGCACCCTCCTGAAGCTTGAGCTTAAGCTTCAGGATCTCGAGCTGCCTTTCGTCCGCTAAGCGCTGTCTCTCTGTTGCTTCTTTGGCTGCATCTCGTTCAGCCGCCCGTTCGTCCCTCTGCCTAACCTGCTCTCTTTCGACCCACTCACGAAGCTCTGCGCCAGACAATCCTAACTTCGTAGCAATGACCGCTAGCTTATCTAAATCCATCTCGGTCGTCTAGTGTTTCATGAATACACCTGAATGCTGGTCTCCGCGTTAGGGATTTTACTGGCGGATCCTGGCAGGCTCGCCAGATTGTGATGGAAACGCGATTAAATGGGGGGCCCAGGATCCGTTCATTAAAATGACTCAGCAATCAGGCCTTCAAACACGAAACACAGACGACTTTATAGACAACACTAAGACCCACACAAAATATTTACAGCCACACTACTGTACGGCAATTAACTGTCCGTCTACTACCGCGACGTGCCGCGCACTCCTACATTCACCTCCTCACGCTGTCGTTGCGGTCACCGTGGTGGTCGTCGTCGCGGCGGTGTCGCTGCGTGGCCCGACGAAGGTCGCGATGGCTCGTCACCGCGTCCGCCCCGGTTGTGACAGGTCGGCAGGGAGTCGTAACGGTTGATCCCAGGTTGTCACCGTGCCTGGCTGGCGGTTAGCCAGCCGCTTCCAGCTGCGGCATCGCCTCTGGTCGCTCCGGGACCCTCGCACCAGGCCGCTAGGGCAGCAGGCCGCTGGCGCCCCACGGAGCCAAAGACGTGATCTCGGCACCACCGGAACGGTCGCACCAGGTCGCTCTAACAGCAGGCCGCTGGTGCACCCAGGAACCAAGCACGAGAACTCGGCGCCCCCGGAACGGTCACACCAGGTCGCTCTAACAGCAGGCCGCTGGTGCACCGAGGACTCGACGAACTGCCGTCCCCGATGTCCGCCCGCTCTCGTTCCGCTCGAGGCTCTCCTTCTTTTCTCGGCCCGTGCTTTTTCCCCGCCACAATCATCATCGTCCGCTCCTCGCTTGTGGTCACAAAGTAATCTTCCTCACGAGCTGCCTCCTCGTACTGTCACGGCCACACACCACTATCCACATCATCACAAACACACTCACCTTCCCTCCGCATGCTTCGCGTAACATCAATTCCCAAGGTACGTGGAATCTGCCGAATGTTTTTCCAACAAGTCTTTTTTCAGCCAGTTGGGGGGGTCCCTCAGGCGAAAAGCGGTTATAAAACCACTTGCCATGTATGTGTGCCTGAGGGCACACATACATGGCAGCAGTTTCGAAATTCAAGCTCTTAAGAAATTAAGAAACTTACAAAGTAGCGCTTATTTTTAAAGTGTACATAATTGTTTTAGCAGCTCACGAGAATCATTGAAAACTTCAATTTCAAAGTGGCATGGAGTGACATAGAATATGCCACCCTATGACACTTTCTTTTTACCTGTCTTAAAGGATTTACGATTTATTCTTAGTTCATACTCCCATGAAATTATAGTGCGCGTTTGTGACTAATAATCCGGCGGTCTTCTCTCGGCGCAACGGCATGCGACTCTTTCTTATGATGTCTGGCGTACAAAGTGGCATAGGATATGCCATTCTTGGGCGTAAGAGTTTTCTTTGCATTATCGTAAAAATGAAAACATCGAAAAAACAGCCGCGGTGAAGACTGCATTGCAAACAATCGTTTTATTAGGAGGAAGGAGTAAACATGCAGTAGGACACGGAGGTAAGCCAATTCTTAGACCGGCTGGCTACCCTGTGCTGGGGAAGGGGGGTAAGGGGAATGAAAGATGTCAGAAAAGAAATGTTACAAGAAAAAAAGAAACGAAAAAAAAAATGGGAGAAAGAGAAGGAAAGATAAAGAAAAAGATAGTACGACACTGTTTAAAGTCTGTCGCTAAGACCAGTTGCACGCAAAAAAACTTAATAACGCTTTGAAAGCCGTCTGGGCTGAGGATGAACTCGGCCAGTGTCCCAGAATCCTTTGTTCTGACAAAAGGCGATCATCCAGTCTATTAGGAAATATAATTTAATATTGGGGAATACTGAATGGTTCTTCGTTATAAAATCAATAGATAAAACCACATCTTACGTTACAATGTTGGCTGATTGTTGCCTCAATGTTGGCTCAATGTTGCCTTTTTTGAAACTCCAACTCCATAACACTGGAGTTGGAGTTTCAAAAAGCCGCGAATACGATAAGCGAATTAGGGTAGATATATACAGACTTAACTAATGCAGCTGAATTTCAAGTAGACTGTCTTGTGAAACTTTGCAGAATATTTCTTAGCTAAAGTTTAGCGCAAACTTGAGCTCTTAAATGAGCGCTGTGGGTCCAGCGTTAAGCAAAAGAACACGTAAAAGCTTATTGGAATGATAATGGCATGCAGCGTTGACAGCTTTGCCATTTGCTCACCGAGCTTTTTTCTTTTCTGTTGTTCTATGGTTCTTCCAAACTCTAAAAAAATGTGTGCTTATATTTTTAGCGTTGTGGGTTTCTAAAGAAAACATTTCTTGTTTGCTACTAAATTTACCTCTGAATCACTAATTATTTCATTCAAAGTATGCCTCCAGTCACTGACCATTACTGCTTACTCTCGTTATGTATACCAGCTACTGTGTATACAGCGATCACTTGCTTTTGAGCAAAATACGAGCGCTGCAGGAGGCGTAAGTGATACCCTATACTCTTCCACTGCTTTGCACGTGAGGAGTTCCGAGCTCCTGCGAATGGGCAGCTTCGCGATGGTGCTGACTTAACGCCGCGTATGTTTGAGCAGGGAGGGACGAAGGAAGGCCGTCTATTTCCCAACCATTAATCACTCGGTCGCTATACTGTAGAGGCTTCGGATCGCTCACTGCGGGTACCATTTACTGGCGTCAGGAGAAAAGCCGCCCGGACGCAATTGTTTCACAGATTAAAACACCATTAATTTCGGTCGTGGTCGCCGCCGGTATATCTGCGTGCATTTTTGTTTTAGTCACTCCTTTACCTCACTTAATTCCTCCTCTCTAGCCTTTCCACACCTGTAGTGTAGTTGTGGTTAAACTGAGAAAGAAAGCCGAGTTACGAAAAAAATTACGCAACAAAACAGAGGAGGGTCACGAGAAACCATCACACATCTACCGCTTCATGAAGCGTATAATTCGATCGAGCGCTCTCAGAAAAGGCTCTGAAAGCGTTGAGTATTAGTAGATATTAAGACAGTGTTTTATGCAGGAGTCCACCAAGACTTCAGTGACGCATTTCTGTTACGGAAATGACGCCATAGTCACATACACTAGTGGCTGTACAAACGTGCCTTTTATATCTCACACTTTCACAGTGCTCTTGGTCGGCAGTGAAGTAATGAATCATGACTGTGGCCACCTCCAATAGCACCTGCAACACGTCGTTGATACAGGTCCATCCTATTCGGCACGTTTGCAAACGGAAAGTTACTTTGTCAGCGCCTTAACACAGCGCGTGGCGACCTTAGTCCAAGCGCCGGCCCCCACTCCTAGCATTCATTCATATAAAAAAGAGCTCTGCGACGCACGCCTGCCTCTCCTGGCTGTATCGCCAAGTTGTACGCTTACGCTCGCCCCGAGAAAATCGCGGCCGGGCTACGGAGCGATAACACGTGCGCTGCGTTTCCCTCTAGCCCTGCCGTGGTGTTCAACTCTTAAGGCGCCGCGGCATGCCGACCTTAGCCCAAGTTCTGCGTCTTATCAGCGACGCTTTACTGGCTGCCGCACAGCTTTCTCTGATTACGCTCTCACCGTTTACAGCTACGGCTACCACAAAGGTATGTTTAATAATTGATCATAGACGTTAGTCGTCAGGATTGAGATGTACTACCCAGCGGGAACGTGGGTGCATCGACGTTAAAACACCAATATACATTGTGCAAGCTCGCTTATATCAGTGTACAGTAAACATTCTGCTACTTCTGTAAGGACGCGCTTTACTTCCCTGTTATACCGATACCTATGAAGGAGGTCTCAACCATGTTTTTTAAATGCGAATGCATTTCTTAGTCGGGCTATGTCAGGCATCCGGCGTTGTGCGGCGTTGTCCGGCATTGTCCGCGCGCCGGCAGGTGTTATCTCTCCGCTCTCACTCCCTCTCCCATAGCAACAGCTGCGGGCGCGCGCGCTTATCCTCGCCCCTAGCAACCGGAGCATGTGGTGCGAGAGAGTGTAGGAGAGGGTAGGTGCAGTGCTTCGCCGCGCCTTCTCTCGCCGTTCGCTCTCTCTCCTCTCTGCGCCCCACTCTCCCGTCCGCTCGCGCCTCACTCTCGACAGTTCGCTGGCTGGGCGCCTCTCAAGGCGATGGCAGAAGTCGGTGTCGGCGCAAGAAATGCATTCGCATTTCCTCACGATTCCCTTCGGGGAGGTGGGGGGCATTTTTTTTATTACGTCGCTGTTCAAGTGTAGCAGCGCAGAAAGGAAACGAACAAACAGCCGAGCGGGTCCAAAAAAAAAGGTGCGGAACTCTGAATTAAAACCAGAGCCATTGCTTGACATTTTTATCGGGGGGGGGGGGGGGGGGGGTGAGGTTTAAAAAAGCTTGATGCATGCTCGTTTATATGTGTTTGAACGCTTGCGTTCATGTGGAGACGCGAAAAACTTGAAAACATCGGGGAGGCCCGAAGCCCGAACGCCACAATCGCTAGGCCAAGGCTTCCATTGAATTGGATGAGCAGAATGCAAGAAGTATATGGCCAGAAGAAAACACCACACATCATAAAGCAGAGACGTATGACATTGCGCCGAGAGAGGACCACCGGATTATTAGTCACAAACACGCACCATTATTTCATGTGAGGGTAATTGAGAAGTAAATCGTAAATCCTTTAAGACAGGTAGAAAGACAAGGCGCTAACGTACACTCTGCGAGTCCATTGAATGAAATCGAATTCAATGATCTCTCATGCAAGTTAACAAGCAACCTTATTACAATGCGCAAAATAAATATAAGGACATATAGGGGATGAAATCCATCCCTGCAAAATCTGGCGCCACCATCGGCATGATGTGCTATGAGGGCTCATTTGGTCATAGCGGCTGCATCTGATTTGGAAGTGCCGAAGCGAGCTGAAAATGAAATTTTACAGTGCCATCAGTGGTGTGGTTCTTACTTAGTGGGCAGCTTTTTCCGTTGTGGGTGTGCGCATGGCAACATTTGAAAGCACTTCAATATGTAACCAGTCGTTTTCATGGTGTCCTATATGACAGGCCACTTCACACGTGCCCTCAGGCCAAGATTCTGCGTGAAGATTGAATTACAAAAGTTAGAACCGGCAGGTAGCTTTCCGCTAACACTCTCGGGTTCAGAGAGCACTTCCGCGCGAGAGATTTCTCCTTCGGCGAAGGCTGCCGCCCGACTAGTGACTGTTGTCTAAAGTAAGCTGGCCCATATGCAGCCCACTTCAGCATTACTCAAATAGTTTGTTGGCTTACTCCCAAATTGATATTGGCCCACCTCGGCCACTGTTGTTTTCAGTGACGCCGTGTGTATTCCTGTACGAAAGCTATCATGCTTTACGTGTTATAAACATGACTTTGCCACCAAACTTGCTGGAGTAGTCGTCAAAGTGTGTTGCGCATTAAAAAAATTGCATTCATTTCTTTAAATCGTGTTTCTAGCCCCCTTTTCAGTTGCAAGTTGCTGGTTGCTAAACCTTCTCTATCTTTCACTGCCATTCCTAGATTATGCGGACTCTCGTTTATTTCCAAAGCTTGGAGTACTATTCCCGTTATATTATCTGGGGCTTTACATCCGAAAACCACTATATGACTATGAGAAACGCCATAGTAGACGGCTCCGGAAATTTCGACCATGTAGATTTCCTTAACGTGCACTGATATCGAACAGTACGCGGGACTCTACGATTTCGCCTCCACCGAAATGCGACCACCGCTGTGTGCTCTCTGCTGCAGCCGCGTTGGTCACACCGGCTCGTGGCTTTTACCAGTAGGCAGAGCCTACGATGCGCAGCGGGATGTTATCAATTTCGACTTTATGCGGAACATGACGGCGACGGCAAAAACCCGTCGAGAGCGCACATAAAAACGCTATTGTAATAAGAAATAGAGAAACTCGAATTGCTTGTCTTTGCTTACGCTGTCCAGTCCACATAACCAGACATTTGTAACGTTGAGATTTTCTCGACTGCAACCTGGTTCTTATACGACATCGGATATAACCGCATTTTTTAACAAGAAAGTGTTTTATGACGGGGTCCACCAAAACTTCAGTGATCAATGATCAGAAGACAAAAAGTTCCGTCAATGGGACTCGAACCTCCGACCTCTTGGTCCGCGACCAGCGATGCCGGGAAAGCTATCCACTGCGCCACGGTCACATACTTGATAGGCTTTACAAACACGCCTTTTATATCTACCACAGCCCTCTCACAGTGCTCTTGCTTAAGTGAAGTAATGCATCATGACCGTGAAATCCATGATTAGTTCCTTCAAGGCTTCGTTTCTACGTGTCCGTTCCATTCAGTGCGTTTCGAATAGGAAAAGTGCCATTTTGTCGACACAATAACACACTGCCAGGTGTCAATGTTACCCCCCAGCGCCGGCCTCGCTTATAGCATCCATCCATACCAGAAATCCATCCATACCATAGAGTTTGCTAAAATTAACTAGAGGGGACTCTGGCGCTGCGATCGTTCAGCCACCATGGGAATGATGGGAAGTACACAAATTTGCCTAGTCTTCGTGCTTGCCGCTTCGAACGCACTTGTGGCTTTGTTTATTGTTGTGTTTTGGTTCTGTTTCAGATAAAAGAATGGACCATAGTGAACTTCATGGGCCGATTTGAATTCGTGAGCCTAAAAAGGTCAAGGTAGTGAAGCGTAACTGTTAAACCTATGCTGAACTTTGTATTTTGGCAAAGCGGATTCAGGCCACACGGAGCCAAAAGAACGAAGACTAGGCAAGACTAGGCAAATTTGTGTACTACCCATCGTTGCCATGCTGGATGAAGCGCGGTGCGTTGTAGCTCCCATAGACACTAGCGCCAGAGTTCCCTCTAGTGTATTTATAGGAAACTCTATGCGCGTGACCAAGCGCGCGACTGCTTCGCGTGGTTAGAATGTACTAGACGCTTCTAGTACACTCTAGCGTGGCCGTAAATTCGCGTTCCCAACTTACACTCGCCACACGAAAACTCGCAGCCGGCCAACGGGAAAACACGACGCGCGTTGCGTTTTCCTCTGGTCGGGAAGTGGTGTTCAATAGCTCTTAACATGCCGCGAGTAGGCCCAAGATCGGCGTCCAATCAGTGATGCTCTTCTCGCTGTCACACCGCTTCCTCTGATTCCGCTCTCACCATACAGCCGCCACAAGCATCTATGACCACAAGAGTTTGTTTAATCATAGATCATGGACGTTAGTCGTGGGGATACAGATGTACCACCAAGCGTCAACGTGGATGCGTCCACGTTAAACGGTGCTATAATCGTCAAACACCAATAGACATTGTGCAAGCTCCCTTATATCAATGTACAGAAAACAATCAATTACTTCTGTAAGGACACGTCTCACTTTCGTGTTATACCGATTCCTATGACGGAGGGATCAACCATGTTTTTCTGCTTGTCCGCTTCCCAAGTGTCCGCTGTGCTACGGTTTGGAAAGCTGCTTGCCATACTTTTAAGGCGAAAGCCTTTAATGTCTCATGCTCACATCCGTCCGGTGTCCGTCCGGTGTCCGTCTGGTATCCATCCGTCCGGAGTCCGTCCGGCGTCCGGTGTCCGTCCGTCCGGTGTCCGTCCGTCCGTCCGTCCATCCGTTCGTCCGTCCGTCCGTTCGTCCGTCCGTCCGTCCGTCCGTCCGTCTGTCTGTCCGTCCGTCCGTCTGTCCATCCGTCCATCCGTCCGTCTGTCCGTCCGTCCGTCCGTCCATGTCCGTCCGTCCCGCCCATCCGAGCTCTGGCACGGAGCCAGGTGGCCGCCGGGATGCGCAAACGGACGCCGATCGCGTCGGACTCTACAGCGCTCGCTCTTTGCTTGCGTAGCTTCACTGCGCCCAGCGCGCCCAGCGTTTGCAATCATTCTGACCGACGCCATCTCAATGGACACAGGCGTTCACGGAATACACCGTCGAATTTACAAAGGGCCCGTCAATTTAAGCGCTGGAACGCTATGGCGTTTGCACAATGCACAAAGCGCGAGAAAATACTAACGCATGCGAACGGAGGAATACTAGTCTCGCGTCTCGCTGCGACTCGAGGTAAAAAAATTAAAAAAAAAACACGCACACATTCGCGTTGTGTGTTATCCCACTGAGACTGTAAAAGAAAAAAATGACATGGCATAGTCAGTGGAACGGCCACACGCTTTCGCCGAACACACTTTAGAATGTACAAAGTGTCCTTCAATTTTTTTCATGCATGGTCCCTAGAAATACGTACTTTTATTGCGATAGCAATTATATGGACACTTTCGGCTGGTTTTCGCCGTCGGCGTCGCCGCCGCCAGCGTCCGCCGTCTTCGTCCGCCACCGTCATTTGCCGTATATGTATATGTATATATATAACCAGCCTCACCCGTCGTTCGTGAGCGTGAAAAGACGCGAGGGGGGGGGGGGTGTCCCTCGAGCGAGCTTCGATTTTGCGAGCGCGGGCGCGCGCGTTATCTCCCCTTCTCGGCCGCCGACAGCGGGGGGGCCGGTGTACCCTTCTACGTGCTGCGCTCTCAACGCGAAGAGAATTATCTTAAACAAGCGTTTTCTAGAGTTGCGTGAGATCGGATCCAAAAAGAGTTAGCTGCCAGCCTCACTTCGTATAACATTACAATGTTTTTTGCTATCGCATTCATTGCTTCACCCTTGCGGTGAAACTGTGACTTTTTTCCTTCTAACCTCAGGGAAGCCATCATAATGGCTTACTCTGCCTGACTTATCAGCGATACTTACATGCAGCCACGAAATAAAACAAAACGACAAATGACACAAATTGTATAGCGCCAGACTGTTAGTATGCCTCATTTACATTTCATCAAGAAAGCCGCATCTCTTATTCCTTTTATTTTCATGTATGTAATGTGCGCCTTGAGAAATGGTGTTTATTCGTATTGTTCGCTTAATTTCCATGCTTTTAAGGCGAAAGCCTTTATTGTCTCATGCTCACGTCCGTCCGTCCGGTGTCCGTCCGGCGTCCATCCGTCCGTCCGTCCGTCCGTCCGTCCGCACCCCCCACTGCGCATGCGCCAAGCCATTAAAAAAATAAAAATAAAAAAAACCTCCTCTCCACCTCTCTCCTCTAGGCATCCCTCCCAGCGGAGGCCACACCCTCACTGTGCATGCGCGTCCCCTCCCCCCTCTCTCCCCTCCTACGCTCCCCCCCTTTCTCCCCTCCTACGATCCCCTTCTCTCCTCTAGGCATCCCTGCCCGCGGCGTCCACACCACCACTGCGCATTCGCGTCCCCTCCTCTCTCGCCTCGCGACGCCGACGCAGGCAGCGTCTGATAGCGAGTTTCTTGGTTGAAAAAATTACACCATCTCCCGCTAAAGGGAACCATGTGTAGATGTGAAGCAGCGGGCGCTAACGCTTACACTGACGGTGGCGTTGACGCTGGCGCTATCGCAGCGTTGCGCAGGAGAGAAAACTGAGGAGGCGCAAAGCACGCAGTGATGGAGCGGTGTTTCCTACTGGAACATGCCAATCGCTGCTAATGGGCAATGAGAGACAGAAGACTCCGACTGGACACAGAGACCCGCAGTCGGCTTTTAGTTAACGCGCAAGCTGCGAATTTTTATTGTTCAACAACGCACAGGAGAAATATCCCACCGGCACCACATTGGAGGTCAAGATCCATTGCCATATATACGGGATGGACAATGAACGGTTGTGCAGCGCGAGCAGTCGGTTTTTTCAACCAAGAAACTCGCTATCAGACGCTGCCTGCGTCGGCGTCTCGAGGCGAGAGAGGGGGGGGTAGCGTAGGAGAGGAGAGAGAGGGGGGGGCGCGCATGCGCAGTGGGGGGTGTGGACGCTGTGGGCAGGGATGCCTAGAGGAGAGAGGGGGGGAGCGTATTAGAGGAGAGAGAGGGGGGGGACGCGCATGCGCAGTGGGAGCGCGGGGAGGGATGCCTAGAGGAGAGAGGGGGGGAGCGTAGGAGGGGAGAGAGGAGGGGAGGCGCATGCGCAGTGAGGGTGTGGTTGCCGCGGGGAGGGATGCCTAGAGGAGAGAGAGGGGGAGAGGAGGTTTTTTATTTTTTATTTTTTTTGAAAGGTTTGCGCATGCGCAGTAAGGGTGGTCACGCCGGCACACCACCACCACCACCACCACCACCACCGGATTAAGCTTCGCCATAAGATGCTTCACATCTAAAAACCGACTGCTCGCGCTGCACAACCGTTCACTGGCCACCCCGTATATATGGCAATGGATCTTGATCTGCAAGGTGGTGCCGGTGGGAGATTTCTCCTGTGCGTTATCGAACGATAAAAAATTCGCAGCGTGCGCGTTAACTACAAGTGGACTGCGGGTCTCTGTGTCCAGTCCGAGTCTTCTGTCTCTTATTGCCCATTAGCAGTGATTGGGATGTTCCAGTAGGAAACACCGGTCCATCACTGCGTGCTTTGCGCCCCCCAGGTTTCTCTCCTGTGCAACGCTGCGATGAGCGCCAGCGTCAACGCCGCCGCCAGTGTAAGCGTTAGCGCCCGCTGCTTCGCATCTACACATGGTTCCCTTTAACGGGAGATGGTGTAATCTTTAAGGCGAAAGCCTTTAATGTCTCATGCTCACGTCCGTCCGGTGTCCGTCCGACTCCCGTCCGGCGTCCGTCCGTCTGTCTGTCTGTTCGTCCGTCCGTCCGTCCATCCATCCGTCCGTATCCGTCCGTCCGTCCGTCCATCCGAACTCTGGCACGGAGCCAGGTGGCCGCCGGGATGCGCAAACGGACGGCGGTCGTGTCGGACTCTACAGCTCTCGCTCTTTGCTTGCGTAGCGTCGCTGTGCCCAGAGTTTGCAATCATTCTGACCGACGCCGTCTCAATGGACCCAGGCGTTCACGGAATACACTTTCCAAATTACAAAGGGTCCGTCAATTTAAGAGCTGGAACGCGGATGGCGTTTGCACGATGCGCAAAGCGCGAGAAAATACTAACGCATGCGAACGGAGGAAGATGAGTCTCGCTGCGATTCGCGGTAAAAAATTAAAGAAGAAAACACGCACCCATTCGGTTTGTGTCTTATCCCACTGAGAGTGTAAAAGAAAAAAGACATGGCATAATCAGTGGAATTGCACACGCTTTCGCCGAACACACTTTGGAATGCACAAAGTGTCCTTCAATTTTTGTCTCGGATGTGTCGTCAAATGTAAGCCGGTGAAAAAGGTTAAGAAAATGCGCACTACAATCAAAGCTGAAGCGAATGGAAGTTCGAACACTTCCCGGAAAGAAAGCTTCGAGGAAACACAGAGCTTCCTTGCTTTTCCGTCCGTAGTGTACATTGTGACGAACATTGCGCAGCCTGGCGGCACACAGACGCACAATTCCCAGATAAGCGCGTAAACTCCAACGCAAATGCGAAGAAAAGAGCGAGTCGTAACACAAGATCAGTTTGTTAATGGTGCCTTCGCCATCGTCTGTATAAACTCGCCAGAGGAAGAACGCGAAACAATTCAGAAATTCTCTCTTGACATTTCGCGCAATATTTGCCTTTGGTTTCACCTTGTTTCTAGGAATGAACCCATTCGCTCGCACGCAGAAATATCAGTCATGCCTAACGACAGCCTGAAGTAGCTTCGAAGCTCTAACTACACACATAAGCACGGCATAGAGCTCAGCGGTTTTCGGGAGATCTCTGCTTGAAACGAGCGACAAACGTGAACAGTGTCACTATGACTACACGAAAAGGGGAATCGTCGCGCCTTTTTTGCACTTTGCGGCTTCTATTTTTCAGATATTAGCGCTGCAAACGACGCTTGCTAATGGCATGTGAATGGAATATGAATATGGAATGGAATATGAATTCACATTTACACGCAGGTTCACTCAATACAGTAGCGCAAAAAAGACGCACATATGGAACCATGCTACGGCGCCTATTGGTTACCTAAACCACTGGCAATGATGAAAGATTTGTTAGCTCGCTTCCCTTGAATAGGACTCGAATATTCCATGGCCTTATTTTAAGAGCACGGTTGGTTCAGAACATGCTAAATAACACGGAGGCATGCCACCAAATCAGGACTCCATATCAGAACCAGAGTTCGTATAACGACTGTTAAGAAGACGAAAGCACAAAGATAACCAGTCCATCGGGTATGCAATCATCTAGGTGTACCGCCTGGATCAACATCCAGAGACTAATAATTATAAGTTTTGCGTTTGCTTGCATTGGAAGTCCCCATTTACGTTTCTAGCTTATCTTCACTAAGAAGTACTTCGACGTACTTCAATTTTGCGTTTCTGCGGGTCTGGACTTGACGTATAGTATTTTCTTGAAGAAGCGTTCGTAAATCCTAAATCTCGTCCGCGTGTGTTGCACGGAAATTCTTGGAGGTGCACCACGGTTTTCAAGGCGAAAGCCTTTAATGTCTCATGCTCACGTCCGTCCGGTGTCCGTCCGTCCGGTGTCCATCCGTCCGGTGTCCGTCCGGCGTCCGTCCGTCCGTCCGGCGGTAGTGCTGGTGGTGTGCGTCCTCACCACCCTTACTGCACATGCGCAAACCCTCCCCACGCACCTCCTCTGCTGTGCTTCCCCTCTCTTTCCTCTAGGTATCCCTCCCGCCCGCGGCGTTTACACACCCATTGCGCATGCGCGTCCCCTCTCCCCCTCTCTCCTCTAGGCATCCCTCCCGCGGCGCTAACACCCCCCATTGCGCATGCGCGTCCCCTGCCCCTCCCTCTCCTACGCTTCCCCCCTCTCTCTCCTCTAGGCATCCCTCCCCGCGGCGTCTACACCCTCACTGCGCATGCGCGTCCCCTCCCCCCATCTCTCTCCTCTAGGCATTCCCCCCCCCCGCGGCAACCACACCCCCCAATGCGCATGCGCGTCCCCTCCCCCCTTCTCTCCTCTCCTACGCTCCCCCCTCTCTCGCCACGCAACGCCGACGCAGGCAGCGTCTGCTAGCGAGTTTCTTGGTTGAAAAAACCGACTGCTCGCGCTGCACAACCGTTCACTGGCCACCCCGTATATATGGCAATGGATCTTGACCTGCAAGGTGGTGCCGGTGGGAGATTTCTCCTGTGCGTTGCCGAACGATGAAAAATTCGCAGCGTGCGCGTTAACTAAAAGCGAACTGCGGGTCTCTGTGTCCAGTCCGAGTCTTCTGTCTCTCATTGCCCAGCAGCGATTGGGATGTTCCAGTAGGAAACAACCGTCCATCACTGCGTGCTTTGCGCCCCCCAGGTTACCCTCCTGTGCAACGCTGCGATGAGCGCCAGCGTCAACGCCGCCGCCAGTGTAAGCGTTAGCGCCCGCTGCTTCGCATCTACACATGGTTCCCTTTAGCGGTGGATGGTGTAATCTTTAAGGCGAAAGTCTTTAATGTCTCATGCTCACGTCCGTCCGGTGTCCGTCCGACCTTCGTCCGGCGTCCGTCCGTCTGTCTGTCTGTCTGTCTGTCTGTCTGTCTGTCTGTTCGTCCGTCCGTCCGTCCGTCCGTCCGTCCGTCCGTCCGTCCGTCCGTCCGTTCGTCCGTCCGTCCGTCCATCCATCCGTCTGTCCGTCCGTCCGTTCATCCGTCCATGTCCGTCCGTCCGCTCATCCGAGCTCTGGCACTGAGCCAGGTGGCCGCCGGGATGCGCAGACGGACGCCGGTCGCGTCGGACTCTATAGCGCCCGCGCTTTGCTTGCGTAGCGTCGCTGTGACCAGAGTTTGCAATCATTCTGACCGACGCCGTCTCAATGGACCCAGGCGTTCACTGAATACACTTTCCAATTTACAAAGGGTCCGTCAACTTAAGAGCTGGAACGCTATGGCGTTTGCACAATGCACAAAGCGCGAGAAAATACTAACGCATGCGAACGGAGGAATATTAGTCTCGCGTCTCGCTGCGACTCGCGGTAAAAAATTAAAAAAGAAAACACGCACACATTAGGTTTGTGTCTTATGCCACTGAGAGTGTAAAAGAAAAAAGACATGGCATAATCAGTGGAATGGCGACACGCTTTCGCCGAACACACTTTGGAATGTACAAAGTGTCCTTCAATTTTTAGGTAAATACAGGCTCTCTAATACTTTCGAGCAATGGGAGGCACAGCTCGCCAGCTCTGACCCAGAGGTACAACTTGCGCTCCTGGGTCACGTCAGGCAGGCGGCAGTAGCCAGTGGAGCCCTGGACTTGGGGCCCCACCCATCGAGCTCATGACCCCTTGTCCCAAACCCTTAATAAAGTTCTTCTTCTTCTTCTACTTCTTCTCGTAGAAGTGTCGTAGCTTTTAAGGCGAAAGCCTTTAATGTCTCATGCTCACGTGCGTCCGTCTCCATCCGTCCGTCCATCCGTCCGTCCATCCGTCCGTTTCTGTCCGTCCGTCCGTCCACCCGTGTCCGTCCGTCCATCCGCCCGTGTCCGTCCGTCCCTCCGTCCGTCCGTCTATGTGTCCCTCTGTCCGTCCGTCATTTCGTGTTCGTCCATCCGTCCGTCCGACAAAACAAAAAGACGTGGTATAGTCAGTCGAAAGGCCACAAGCTTTCGCCGAACACACTTTGGAATGTACAAAGTGTCCTTCAATTTTTTCCTTGCATACCAGAACGTCAATCAGCTCAGTGCGAGTTAACGAAGAAACGCTACAGACGAAGAAACGCTACAGAGTTTGCATACAGTGCCTTGCAAAATGGCAATGCATGAGCGACTGCAGACAAACAAAGAAAGTACGGCTGACTACACGTCACGCGCTTCCTTTTACGTTGCGGCTTGGAAGGAAAGGCACGAAAGAAGGAGATGCATGCAGAAGCCACATTCACATCCATAAGAAGGCATTAAGATATCTCCCGCATGTACGTGTTTGGAACAATGCGACACAGGAAAGCCGAGCCGTGAGGAATACAAAAGAGAACCATGTGCACTTATAGCGCTAGCTCCAACCGACATCCGTCTATAGCGGAGAGGCTGACTGCTCTGAGTCCGTAATAGCGTCATCAAGGACGGTACGAAAGTCTGATCAATAAAAACTCTTAAAAATGAAGTAATGGTCCTAGTGAATGGTTCTTGATAAGAACTATTACAAGTATGTCGAAAAATGAAAGCATGGAGCTGTTATGCTAAAAATAAAGCCAGCATATCGGTAAACGCAATGTGGCATTGAAGTTAATGAACCTGGGTAACGCGGCATCACCTTGGCTGGCTATATAATTGAGTATACGGAGTTTTCCGTCTTTTTATTTTGCGGTATAATTATTGTTTCGAGTCTGAAGTTATCCATTGAGATAAACATATAAACGTACTTTTTAGCTCCATTCATTAGGAGATATTCTGATATTCTACGAAACAACTTAAGGTTCATTAACTTTGTGTTCAATGTCCCGATTGGTGAACAGTTCTCCAGAGTGACAGCAACAAGCCAGAAGGTCAAGGGCGCGGCACCAACAGCTTGGTCAGCGAGGTTGTCAAGCACAGTTTTTCGTGTTCCATTTTTTTAGTGCGTGTTCAACCACTTCTAGCAATAACATACTCCTGTCACTCTATAAAAATATCATTCTAGACGCCTATACACGCGTCTATCGAATTTCATCGTGTCATAAGTCAGTCACCGTAGAGGCTTCATTCTACGTAAACAGAAAAGCTCAAAGTCTGGACTGCTAATGCTGCGACGTGATCACTCAGTTTATTTTATTTCGTGTTTTAGTGCCACTATACGGCCGCTGCTGCATTCCGAGACTCCAGCTGCAAGCGTCACACCATTGGGCAGAGTGTTCGTACACTTAAAAGAAAAACTAAGCCATCCTTTCATAGTCCAATAAACCTTATTTCTGTAGTAAAAACATCAGTACACTTTCGTATTTACACGACTCCTACGAGGGAAAAAAGAATAATGTTCTGTGAGAAAATCTATCCTCGTGGTGAATATTACTTGTAAAACTCCCGACGTGGGCTCTATTAGTAATGCTTAGCGCCGTCTACGAAACAGAGCAGGCAAACATGCCCTGAAGCAACAATGCAGCGCGATCGCTCATAAACAGCCGCTGCGCGAGCGCAATCCTGAGTGACACTGCGCAGCCGCCGGTAGATGGAGCTATTAGTCCATGAAATTGTCGTACTTTTTGTGCCACACTGTCTCAGATTACGAAAAAAAAAGAAGACAAAATGAATAAAAACGATGTGCTCGATAGTTCCTTCTTCGAGCGGCTGTCGTAATGGCACTCGACGAAAGTAGAGCCCGTGTTCTGGTCCTCTTTCTTTATTTTTTCTTTCTTTCCCTGCTCACGGAGCGCATCTTTCTATGCTGCTTGTTCCCTCTATGTTTTAAACTCTGTTCCCCTTCTTACTCTCCCTTCGTCCTGGCCATCCACGCTTTCTTTTCTTATTGGCCACAGTCCAACGCGTTTTTGCTTCTCATTCTTTCTGAACACTGTCTGCGAGTTTCCTGAAGGATAGGGGCAGCCCAACTGCCCCCCTCCCTTTTTAGTCTCATGTGGGCGAAGCGGAGGTTGTCTCATTTGAATAACAAAGTACGAGCCGTGCCAAGACGGATGAGACCACTTTGTCGCCACTGCACTCTCCACACACACACACACACACACACACACACACACACACACACACACACACACACACACACACACACACACACACACACACACACGCACACACACACACACACACACACACACGCACGCACGCACGCACGCACGCACACACACACACACACACACACACACACACACACACACACACACACACACACACACACACGCACGCACGCACGCACACACACTTAACCATATGCCTGAAAAATGGCCGAGAGCCCATGATGTCGATTAAACAGCAATGCGGTAAGTGAGAAAAAAGAACACTCAGTCACATTTAAACAATTTTTGCAAGGCCGTGCGCAAACAAAAACCTCGTGCGTTATATCGATGTTCAAAGTCGGTGTCATCATATGATTCCCACAAATTGGCCTTCGTGGGCGAGACTATAGGTATAAGTTTGCGTTGATACCGCAGTCGGCTTAAAATATTCCTCCAGGACCTGTGACTAACCTCTTATACATGTGAGAGTCACGTGTCTAGCACTCCCTTTAAAAAGGCACGTTGACTCTCGTTAGGATAGACGTGGGAAGCAAGACTTTCCACAACAGGGTCGATGCACGACTCTCCTAAAGAGAGTAAACGTCTGTGTCTAAAGAGAGTGCTACGCATGTAACTATGGCATGTTTAAAAGGAGAGTCAAATGGCACCTCTTTTTCTTAGAGTGGTGAGTAGTATGTTCCCAAGGAGCGCACAATTAATTGGCGAAGTTTCATCCTTGGCATGGGACTCTTTGGGACGAACTGCTATATTGAGTTTTCCTGAATGTAATTTAAAATTGCATTCAATAAACCCTCTTTTAATTCTTCCTATCTCAGTTTCATGGGACATTTTAAAGTACAATCTGAAGAAATTGGGAACACAAACTCAGCAAGTCCTTGCATTACCTGTGTCTTTTTCAATTGGATAAGGGGCACAGACGAGCAACACATGTTCTCAAACGCATCGCCGTTTTGAACGAGAACGGTGGCGAGTTAACTCTTGGGTCTCTGAATGAGTCAAAGGCGCGCACATAATACATTTAAGGCCAGCCTACGTGGACCTCAATGGTGTCTCGATCGATGTGCGATAAAGAGAATTTCCCAAAAGCCGTCTTTTGCGTTCAAAAAGCGTAAAAAAAGGAACAGAAAGAAAGAACGTATTAGGCTACACAGTGAATTCATCGTTGCGACACTCTGTGCGCTCTGAAAGCTAGAAAGTAAAGAAGTACTGTAGACTGGCTGCAGCTGCTGTGCAACGGTTCGCCGGCTGTTGCCACCCACGGAGAAGGACGGCCCGCATGGAAAAAGGAAGAAACCTCGTTTGTACACTTAGCCCGTCTTTCGTGCTTACAACGTCCAGTCCTCTGTTTTTTTAACCTGTGCAACTTAAACTATCTAATGTAACACGCGCACCCGGGCAAGCGCACGTGCTTTGCGATTGGGCAATACGAAGAACCGCGGAAGTGTCGAGAAAAGCGCCATGGTAACTCTGTCGGCAGAAGGCCTCTTGCAGCTGCTTGCTGTTTAGTCGGATTTGCATCCCTAAGCGACCGTGAAAGCGGACCGCGAGCCTTTCCAGCATAGCGTGCGCTGACGCGATTGTTGCAGCCAGAGAAACGCGTTTGCAACTTAAAACTAGTAGTCGTAGACGCAAAGGGCGCCTCACACACTCGCCTAATTTCTGTCCGCGATTCTTGACTGTGTGTGAATTACTTCCGTGGCGTGTGAGAGCCTCAGAGTGCATACATGCCCTGAGGTTCAGGATGAAGGCCGTCACCTCGTGGAATGAAGTAGCATAGATAGTGTACAAACTATTATGAAGAGTTTTTACGTAGAATCGGGAAGTGAACAATGCAGCGGCTTTCGTGCAGTTTCGGTTAGGGTAAAGGCAAAAAACCCCCGCACCTTCACCACTTATGAGGAACCGCTATATTTATCCATGATCGAGCTGTATCACGTACATGATAACATATACAGATGACGAAGATGTACAAGCGATTGGTATAAGTCATGATGTAAAGATGATGAAGAGTCATTCATGTGTCACGATCGCAGTATTCGCAAATACTGGTTACTGAAGAGATGATGAAGTACTAGAAAATGTCGGTTTGTGAAAACATGACAAAGTGCCTTCCATTATCGGTTTGCGAAAAGATTGTACAGTATTGGCAAATGGTGGTTAGTTAAAGCATGGCAAAGTATTAACAAGTGTTGGTTAGAGGCAAGGGTGCAACCTAATCGTAATTGTCAGTTAGTTGAGAGACAGCAAAGTACGGGCATATATCTGGTGGTGTAAAGATGGCAATGCATTAACAAATGATGATTAGTGGTGCTAAATAATGAATAAGAATGGATAAATCATAGTAGGTGTTCGATAGTCACGATTAATGTTGGCTATTTGATGTCGCAAAGGCAACGTTGTTGTCCTTGAACGCCAATATAACCAGTCTATGAAATGTATTTTTGTATTGTTTTCTTGGAGGAAGCGATAAAGAAACAGCCCGCGTTCTAACGCTACCGCCAAGGGCACAAATAACGGCCGACTGTAATACCCCAAAGCTTTCAATATGTTGACTCCCTTTCGAACCATTCGCGGCCGCCACGAGCGCTCGCTACTCGCGTGCTCTCTCAGCGCGAATCTGGTGTCCTGGTGGGGACAGCCACTATGAGAGAGAATTTCTCCTTGCCCTTGAAAACGCGGAATAACAGAAGCACATAGGAAGTGATCGCCTTCTTTGTTTTTCTCTGTTTCCCTGGAGGGGTGTTTCCCCGCACGCTCTTCTGCTCACGCTCTTCGGAAATTACGGTGAAGCCCCCCCGCCGATCGAAGGTGCGTTCGTGCGTGCAGGTGCAGCGCCGCTGCTCTGACGGGTTTCAACCCGCGCGATTCGTGCGATGGGTGATGTGGTGGAGCTGGTGGTGGTAATGGTGCTGGTTGTGCAAAAAAATAATAAAAATAGCATATGTAAGCCGTAAAATTTCCGAGGCTCAACGAACGAGAGGAGGCGCTGGTTAGCGGCAGTGTTGGAAGCCGGCGTAGCTTTTCCACGAAGCACATCGCCCTATCGCGTCGCGTCAGCCGTTACTATGAGCAGGCGCAGAAGAGGCGTTGCGTCAGCCAGCCCCACGTAACCACCGCCACGGCCGCCGCCTGCCGTCCCAGGGCCACCGCTGTGCTCGTGGCTCTCGCAGTGAAGCGGTATAGGAAGAAAGAAAGAGACAAATGGAGAGGGCCGCTTCCACCATCCTAGCTAGGGCGGGGAACGGGCGCTCAAGCTAGCATGTGCAGTGAGCACACTTGCCTTTCCGCCTACGCTGAGCCGTCTCGTCCGACGGCGCTTGCGTAACAGTGCACGGGCGGCGAGAGGAAGCGCCTGCTTTGCTTTCCTCGTTTACGCCCTTTTTAGATGTGAAGCATCTTATGGCGAAGCTTAATCCGGTGGTGGTGGTGGTGGTGGTGGTGGTGGTGTGCCGGCGTGACCACCCCTTACTGCGCATGCGCAAACCTTTCAAAATAAAAAATAAAAAACCTCCTCTTCCCCTCTCTCTCGTCTAGGCATCCCTCCCCGCGGCAACCACACCCTCACTGCGCATGCGCCTCCCCTCCTCTCTCCCCTCCTACGCTCCCCCCCTCTCTCCTCTAGGCATCCCTCCCCGCGCTCCCACTGCGCATGTGCGTCCCCCCCTCTATCTCCTCTAATACGCTCCCCCCTCTCTCCTCTAGGCATCCCTGCCCACAGCGTCCACACCCCCACTGCGCATGCGCGTCGCCCCCCTCTCTCTCCTCTCCTACGCTAGCCCCCTCTCTCGCCTCGCGACGCCGACGCAGGCAGCGTCTGCTAGCGAGTTTCTTGGTTGAAAAAACCGACTGCTCGCGCTGCACAACCGTTCATTGTCCATCCCGTATATATGGCAATGGATCTTGACCTCCAAGGTGGTGCCGGTGGGAGATTTCTCCTGTGCGTTGTTGAACAATAAAAATTCGCAGCGTGCGAGTTAACTAAAAGCCGACTGCGGGTCTCTGTGTCCAGTCGGAGTCTTCTGTCTCTCATTGCCCATTAGCAGCGATTGGCATGTTCCAGTAGGAAACACCGCTCCATCACTGCGTGCTTTGCGCCTCCTCAGTTTTCTCTCCTGCGCAACGCTGCGATAGCGCCAGCGTCAACGCCACCGCCAGTGTAAGCGTTAGCGCCCGCTGCTTCACATCTACACATGGTTCCCTTTAGCGGGAGATGGTGTAATTTTTGCTTTTCATTAGATCCATCCCTTCCCCTCCACACTTTATCCTCCTCTCCAAATGCACTGCTCTCTCCCTCCCGGAGCTTTGCCAGTCTTCATGGCTCGCCACACAGAAGCGCCCAGAAAGACGCCAGTAAGTTCATACAAATGTTTGGTTTTCAAGCCAACTGCTGTTTCGCAAGAGTGCATGCTATGCCAGTGGCATATAGTTTGGGCCATCGAAGTCATTATTGGGAGGAATAAAATTATTGTAAATGCCTCGTGAAGAAGGACTCTGCTTATGCGGACAAGGACAGATCCTCCGCTGCCGTCATTCACATTTCCGATTGTGATCTGCATTAATCATCATCACGTTGTTTCACGTTATCTGAAATTCAAAAGGCTCTGTTCTGGGATATCTCCATAAAGCGACGGTCAAGATTACTAGCCCCTACTTTCATACACATGAACATAGCGGATTATATAAGCGATAACATCTGCGTAGTTGACACTACAGTTGAGATAAATAATGAAAGAAAGAACATGTAAAGGTCGAGCGATGTCCACAGTAGATGACTGGCAGCTCATGGGTCAAAATGGTTCTCAAGAAGAGGAAACGTAGCCAACGCCGGCAGATAATCAGGCGGTATACTGAATAAGCTAATTCAGATGGCGTTGCAAGGGGGGCATAAATGTAATTAACCACTTTTTAAAAGAAAGAGGAATGATTCTATCACACGCAAAGACAGCTGTGTTACCTTCACCCGTAGGAAGTTAAAAAATTTCAATCTTAATTTAGAAGGAAAACCACTAATGATTGTGACACAGCATCGATTTCTCGGAGTAATACTTGATCGGCAACTATCCTGGACACCTTGTTGGGACGCGTGTACGCGCGGGAGAAGAAGACACGACCGCGCGGCGTGGATCCCAAAACATCGACTGGTTTTATTCAGGTTCTCTGCAGGTTCCGGAGAGCAGCGGAGGGTGGCGCTGCCTGGCGGCTTGGCTTGGCTTGGCTGCCGCCACAGCACTCCCCCCCCTAGTGAGTTGCCGAACGGAGTTAAAGGTCCAGGCGAGTGGGTGCTCTTGATAGCCGCCCGCTGTGCGTCAGCCGGGAGGGCACCTCGTGGACTTGGGCTGGCATTGAAGCTGGGGGTCCTGGCGATGATTCCCTTAGTGGAGGCAACACGGCGTCGTCACGGTCCATGTGTGCTGGCTTGATGCGGTCCAACGACACGACCTCCTCACGGCCGCTTCTCTTGATTGTGAATTGTTTGTTGCCACGGCGGAGGACTTGAAACGGCCCATCATAGGGTGGCTGAAGAGGTCGCCGAACCGCGTCATGTCGTACAAACACATATGGGCACGATGTGAGCTGTGGGTCGACGTGCACCACACGCGACCCTGGGGGCCGTGGAGGTACCGCGCGCAGTTTGCTCATGACGTTGCGTAGGCGAAGTGCATAGTCGCTGCAAGCTATGGATGCCTCCTCTGAGCCGCGCGCAAAGAGCTCTCCCGGCAGCCTGAGTGTCGTGCCGTAGACCAGCTCAGCGGCGCTGCAGCCAATGTCCTCTTTCAAGGTGGACCTTATACCCAAAAGAACGAGTGGGAGGGCCTCCACCCAGTTGTGTTCCTCGGTTGCCGTGAGCGCAGCCTTCAGCTGGCGGTGAAAGCGCTCCACCATGCCGTTGCTCATGGGGTGGTACGCTGTCGTGCGTATGCGTGAGGTGCCCATGAGCTGACTGATGGCAGTGAAAAGGGCTGATTCGAATTGTCGGCCGCGGTCTGTTGTTATCGTGGAGGGCACACCGAAACGGGCTACCCAGTGGTACAGGAAAGCACTCGCAACCGTCTCGGCAGTGATGTCCGCGATAGGAATGGCCTCCGCCCAGCGGGTGAACCTGTCGACACAGGTCAGCAGGTAAGCCTTTCCGTGGCAGGGTGGCAGTGGGCCGACGATGTCCAGGTGGACATGATCAAAGCGAGAATCCGGAGTGGGGAGTGTTCCCAGTGCTGTCGAGGTATGGCGTTGTATCTTAGAGCGCTGGCAAGCTACACATTCGCGTGCCCAGCGTCGGACGTCCCGATTTACGCCCGGCCAGACAAATCTTGCCGTCACCAGTCTTTGGGTGGCTCTAATCCCCGGATGAGACAGTCTGTGCAAGGACTCGAACACGTGGCGACGGAGGCTCGCGGGCACGAACGGGCGAGTTCTACTGACGCTTGTGTCACAGCAAACCTTGTCCTCGGATCCGGGAACTGGGATCCACTCAAGATTCAGGGCAGTGGTCGCGGTCAACAGGTGTTTCAGTTCGTCATCTTCACGTTGAGCGGCTGCCAAAGCGTGAAGATCAACCTGTAGTGTGGGCATGATGGCGTTCACAGGATTCCGTGAGAGGGCGTCCGCTACCTCGTTGTCGCCGCCTTTGACGTGGCGGATATCAGTCGTGAACTCTGATATATAGGACATTTGGCGCCGTTCACGTGCTGTGTGCGTTCCACCGTCGGAGCTTAGCGAGCGCAATGCATAAGTAAGCGGCTTGTGGTCGGTGAGGACGAAAAACTCTACACCTTCCAGGAAATGGCGAAAATGTCGTATGGCAGCGTACACGGCCAGCAGTTCTCTCCCGAAGGTGCTGTAGCGGCGCTCGGTAGGTGTTAGCTTCCTCGAAAAGAAGGAAATCGGGCGCCAGATTCCCCCAACGAGCTGCTGTAATACAGCCCCGACGGCTGTATCGGAGGCATCCACCATTACGCTCTGCGGGACACCGGACCTGGGGTATTCAAGCAGTGCGGCGTTTGCCAAAGCGTCCTTGACCTCGCAGAAGGCTTCTTTTGCTTCTTGAGACCAGGAGAGGGTGTCTGAGCCATTCCGTGAAGTGGCCAGCAGGTCGTGGAGAGGTTGAAGGATCTGGGCGCAGCGGGGAATGAAACGGCGGTAGAAGTTTACCAAACCCAGAAATTCCCGAAGCTGGCGCTTGGCGGTCGGCTGCGGAAATCCTTGCACGGCTTCAACCTTGTTGGGTTGAGGAAGAACTCCTGAGGCGGAGATGACGTGTCCAAGAAACGAGAGCTGTCGCACACCAAGCTCGCATTTGGCCATGTTCACGACCACGCCATGCTCCACTAAGCGCTGGAAGACGATGCGCAGATGATTCACGTGCTCTTCCGGAGTGCTGCTGGCGATTAGCAAGTCGTCAAGATAGGCGTGGCAGAAGCTGAGGCCGCGTATAGCACCGTCCATGAACCGCTGGAATGTCTGACCCGCGTTTCGGAGTCCGAATGGCATTCGGAGGAATTCGAAAAGTCCGAAAGGCGTTGCGATGGCGGTCTTCGGGACGTCCTCCGGGGCAACGGGAATCTGATGGTATGCCCGCACCAGGTCGATCTTCGAGAAGATAGTGGCACCGTGAAGCCTCGTCGTGACATCGTGTATGTGCGGTACCGGGTATCTGTCTGGAGTCGTTACCTGGTTCAGCGCCCTATAGTCCCCGCATGGTCGCCAGTCTCCCGGCGTTGACTTTGGCACCATATGAAGTGGAGATGCCCAGGCGCTCGACGAGGGTCTGATGATCCCTAGCTCCATCATGTGTTCAAATTCCTGTCGTGCGACCTTCAACTTCTCTGGAGGCAAACGGCGAGGCCGCGCGTGCACGGGTGGGCCGCTGGTGGCGATGTAATGGCGTACCTCGTGCTTCACCGCGGCGCTGGCTGGCGGCTGCCTCGTCAACTCGGGAAAATCCTGCAGAATGCGAGTGAAACGTTCTGCACCGGACGGCCCGAGCAGAGTGGGGCTCAGCGGAGGGTGGTGCGAGGGATTGCCTTGCACAGTTGCCTGCGACACGGGATCGTGAAGGCGGCGGTTGCGCACGTCGACGAGAAGGCCGAAATGCCGAAGAAAGTCCGCACCCAAGATGGCGAACTTCACTGCTGCCACGATGAAAATCCACCGGAACGTTCTGTTCAAGCCTAAATCGAGTGGCAGCGAGCGATGTCCGTAGGTGGCGATGGTTGTGTTGTTGACCGCCTGAAGGGGGGGACGCACTAGGGACACGGCGATCGGTGGACCCAACCGGTAACACGCTCACCTCAGCGCCGGTGTCCACGAGGAATCGAAGGCCACTGTCGCGGTCGGTGAGGAAAAACACTGATGGACGACGTTCGGGGGCCTCTGTGACACTGGTCGTCCTCAGTGCCGGCTGCTCCCGTTTCCCGCATAGTCGCAAGGAGGAATGCATTTGCGAGCAGCATTGTAATGCTTCCTGTGATACCAGCAGATTCTCTGATGCGCTGCTGGGCGCTGGCGCTCCTCGGGAGTGCTGCGGGCCTGCATCGCTGCGACGGTATCGGCGAGGCGGGATATCTGCTCCCGGATGTCGTGCAGCGTGGTCGTTGGCGCGCCGCCGGCGATGTCTGGCTGTAGCGCCGCGACGGACGGCGGAGCGACCGCCAGCACCGAGTCCGCGAGCTCGGCGAGTTGAGACAGGCGTTTGTCGGCAGCCGAGGCGAGGACCATACGCACGTTGATCGGAAGTCGCTGTAGGAACAGCTCGCGAAGCAGTCTGCTGTCGGCATCGGTGGTGGCTGCGCCGGCCGTGTGCAACAGCTGCCTCATGTGGCGCAACAATTGGCTGGGCGTCCGGTCCCCGAGGTCGGTGTTGTGCAGTAGCTGCTGCAGTCGCTGAGGCTCCGACGGCGTGAGGCGACTGATGAGCAGTTGTTTCAGCGTTGTGTACGCGTTCTCTGCAGGTGGAGCGACCAGCAGATCTCGTATTTCGCTCGCTATTGCCGGTGGGAGGCTAGCGACCACGTGGTGGTACTTTGTTTGCTCAGCGGCAATACGACGAGCGGTGAATTGGGACTCCACCTGCAGGAACCACAGCTGCGGGTCCGCTGTCCAAAACGGCGGGAGCCTGATGTCGACGGCGGAGATGGCCGGTGCGTCAGAGGGAGTCTCCATGGCGTCGATCGCTTGAAAAAGGCGGTAAGCCTCGTCCGGGTCACCACTGTTGGGACGCGTGTACGCGCGGGAGAAGAAGACACGACCGCGCGGCGTGGATCCCAAAACATCGACTGGTTTTATTCAGGTTCTCTGCAGGTTCCGGAGAGCAGCGGAGGGTGGCGCTGCCTGGCGGCTTGGCTTGGCTTGGCTGCCGCCACAACCTCACATAAAGAAACTCGAAAGCGAAGTAAATACGCTAGTGAATATACTCCGCAGACTTGCTGGAACATCATGGGGCGGATCGGTATCATCCATGCTCGCTGTTCACAATGCATTAATACGACAAAAAATTGCATACTCTGCAGCAGTCTTACAAAGCATTTCCCACACTTCAGAGGAGCAACTTCAAAGACTATTAGCTAGGGGACTGCGCGTCTGCCTAGGTGTTCCACGAGCGACTTCCAGCAGCCTCGTAATAGCCGAGACTCGCCAATCACCCTTTCCAGTCATGAGAAGAATCGAAACATGCCGGCACTTTTTTAGCTTACAGACGCAACACAAAGACCACCCATTGACACTGGAGATTTTACGAAGGGATAAAAGCAATGTTAATGAAGCAATACGAAACAATCTTCATATATTACCAAGGAATGAATTTTGGAGCTCTGAAGTTGACTATCCTCCGTGGCTGCTTACAATACCAAGCATTGAATTGTCAGTAGATGGTATCATCCGAAAAAGAGACATGTTCATTCAAGCTGCTCAACAACTAGCGCTTTACCAGATACACATGCGGTATCCAGGGTACATACATGTTTACACAGATGGCTCAAGTATTCCAACCTCTTCGACATCAGCATTTATAATACCACACCTAAATACTCAGGAATCATATGAATTATCTCGCGCGACATCATCTACAACAGCTGAGCTATTCGCTATTCTGTATGCTATCAAGTATATAAACTCAGAAGCAGACGCGAGAAAATGGGTAGTTTTCAGCGATTCACAGGCCGCATTAACATCACTCTCCAGTACAAACACGACGGTAATCAGGGATAGTTTAATATATGAAACACTTAAAGAGCTCACAAAAGCAAGCCAGGCGAAACATGAGATAAAATTCCAGTGGATACCTGGACATTGTAACATTCCTGGTAACGCAGCTGCTGATGAGGCTGCACGACAAGCACATCGTAAAGATGTTACTCTTTCCTTACCAATATCGAAAAATGAATTGCGAAGTGTTATAAAGGCAACAACTTTCCGAATGAGTAAAAATACTTGGTTTGACCAAAAATCAAAGAGCTGTGATTTATATCAAATTGATCCATTCATTGAATTCAAAATTACGCTAGCATTAGATAGAAGTATCGAAACACTTATTCACCGGTTAAGGCTAGGCACCGCATACACAAAACATTTCTTACACAGAATTCGCAAAAGTGAACCTCCCGAATGCGAATGTGGATTTGTAGACGAAGATGTATGTCACCTTCTTATGGACTGCCCACGCCATGACAGACCGAGATGCCGTCTTAAATCGGAACTATTAGCATTAGACCGAAGACCGTTCAGTATCAAGAAACTTCTGAGCCCGTTGCCAACCGGAGCTTTACAGAAGTACGCTCTAAAAGCACTAAAACGTTTTTTAAAAGACAGCGGAATTGCTGGCAATTATTAAGAAATAAGGAACTTATATTCATATAATCACATGTCTTACTTGTAATACGCACTATTATATGACAGGCATCATATATGTGTACTGAAGTGCATGTTATGTGTGAATGCTGAAGTGCATGTGACTGTTGTGTCCACATGAACGAATTCATCCCCATAAGGACTAGACGTGTTGACTGCTGTGTTGAGCCGGTGGGTCTCAATGATGACCAGATACATCATCAGAGACATTATTCATTGGCATTCGGACATTTCCTTATACCTTGTGATGATGTTGTTATGTGCGTGTGAGTGTGTATTTACATATGTGTGCTCTTGCGTTTTATTATCCATCTACTGCACTTTGTTTTTCCTTTGCTAAGATGTATATTCAGTACTCACTCAAGGGCAAAGGAGTAGCCGGCGCCTGACTTGTGCGCCAACATCTCCTTATATATCATATCAATAAACAAAATAAGCTAATAATCAAAGAAAAAAAAACTAAAGATGGGGAATAGAAGAAGCTCATACTTTCGTTTGGCAGTAGAAGTAAATTACGCTGTTGATTATGAAATGTGCATTTTCCGCTTGTTCATGTGAGTGAGAAAGCGCGTCGAGAGCACCCTCTGGTGTTTTGAAGAATTACAACAAGAAAAACGAATATAAAGGGATCTCTGGAATAAGCTGCCTTCCGACGCGTTTCTCGAAGCCCCGAGGTGATGTCCTCCTTAAACACATTGGGCAGGCAAGTCTCGTTCGTGTCTAACGCATCGCTCTTTGTCCAGTCGGACGCGTGGCTACTTCTGGGTGAACAGGAATTGTGCCAAAAGCAATTACTACCTGTAGCCTCCATGCATGATCGCCAACCTTCCTCAACGTCTGGTCGGGCGAGGCAGAAATGAGCGATTGCGGCAGAATAGTACTGCAGAGTAAAGTGTACATGACTGTCTTCTGCTTAGCTGGCGCATCAGGTGTAATTAGAGTGTGAGCAAGGTTCATGACTGCTTTTTGTTGTTGCCATTTGTATCGAACAGTGCAAAAATAAGAGTTTGAAAAAATAATGTTCGCGCTTTTGCGACCCAGGACCCATGTATGGTGACCCTTAAATCATATTCACGACCTGAGGTTCCTTAATGGGAACCTGAAGTTATGTAAACGTGTGTTCTTCCAATTCGCCCTCATCAAAATGATGACACCGTGGGCGGGAGTACGAGTCACATCGTCTGGCTTAGCAGTGCGATTTCTTACCTTCTAAACTGCCACATCATGTTGCCATTTCGGTTGAATGAAATCACTTTCAAAACCCGAAACAGGATGCACAGTTTGCGGTCGGGTATTATGCATTGAAGCTGCGTTTCAAACGAGGTATTACCGACGTGGAGACCCGGTGGTTTCGGTTCTTGGCGGCTCACCCACAAGACGCGGGTTTGATTAAGGCCGCACTTCGATAGAGGCGAAATGCTACAAGGCCGTACACTGTAGGATGTCACTGCACGTCAATGCATATAAGCTGGTCTACATTACCCGAAGCCCTCCACTATGCAGCCTTTAGAGGGCCGAGTCTCTCTCGGAAATGAAACATGAGAAAGGAACCAACCAAGCGAGGTAGTCATTAACTAAGAAGATCCGTCTAAGAAGAAGATGTCATCTCACGCATGCAATGCTCTACGTTTATCCAACTTTGAAATCTTCAAGCTCGTTCACTTTAAAACCATTCCAATGGAGATTTTCTTGTCCAAGTTCGGATTCATTTGTAAGCGCGGCCAACATCAGACTCCGGAACGAACTGTCTGTTCTATACTTTGTGTGTTGAAGTCAGGTGCAGAGTGATTACTCATCTGTCCAACGGTGCCTGAAATGCTAGCGAGGCAGTTTTTCACGTATCACATTTTACATTACACAGACCAATACTAGTGAGAACTAACAGACGATGGTGCCAAGGAAAGTGCCAAGGATGTTATTAGAAGCGATTGTAATGTAAATGTGAAGAAAGAAAAGTGGACGAAAAAATAAATTGCCGTCGGCATGGACCGAACCTGCGACCTTCGAGTAACGCGTCCGAGGCTCTACAACTGAGCTACGGCATCGGTCATCCCTCCGTCCACTTTATAGGGTATATATGGGCATTTGAAAATGGGAGCGTCCATCAACGCCTTTAGTTGCCATTACAGCGAGTGTGGAGCACTTTTTAAATGCGAAGCATTTCTTAGCGAACTTCGGCGACTTTGAGCGTATCTATCTATCTATCTAGCTATCTATCTATCTAGCCGCCTACGACTTTGTGCTCTCCTGGCCGTATCGTTAATGGGATTTATACCAAATTTGGTATGGCATAACATGACTGTATCAAGAACATAAATGGCTGCTCATATCATGAAAATCATGACTAACTTGTCATGAAAAGTATGATTTACATGCCACGCTCATGGCGCGCTCACGGCCGTTTCGTTAGCTTGATATACACCAAATTTGGGATTGTGTGACGTGACTGTATGACGAACATAAATGACAGGTGGTAATATGCAAATAATGACGTTCATGTCATGAACAACATGATTTACATGCCACGTTCATGGCGCGCTCGAGGCTGTTTCGTTCGCTTGATATACACCAAACTTGGTATTGAGTGACGTGACTGTATGACGAACATAAATGACAAGTGGTAATGTGGAAATCATGACATATCATGTGCGACATGACTTGCATGCCACGCTCATGGTGCGCCGGCGGGCGTTTCGTTAGCTTCATATACAGCAAATTTGGTATTGTGTGACGTGACTGTATTACGAACATAAATGACAAGTGGTAATATGGAAATCATGACTTGTCATGTGCGACATGACTTGCATGCCACGCTCATGGCGCGCTCGCGGCTGTTTCGTTCGCTTGATATACACCAAATTTGGTATTGAGTGACATGACTGTATGACGAACATAAATGACAAGTGGTAATATGGAAATCATGACTTGTCATGTGCGATATGACTTGCATGCCATGCTCATGGCGTGCTCGCGGCCGTTTTGTTAGCTTCATATACACCAAATTTGGTATTGAGTGACATGACTCTATGACGAACATAAATGAGAAGTGGTACATGGAAATCATGACATGTCATGAGCGACATGACTTACATTCCACGCTCATGGCGCGCTCGCGGCCGTTTCGTTAGCTTGATATACACCAAATTTGGTACTGAGTGACATGACTCTATAACGAACATAAGAGGCAGGTGGTAACATGAAAATCTTGGCATGCATGTCATCTACAACGCCATTTACATGCCACGCTCATGGTGCACTTGCGTCCAGTTCGCTAGCTTGATATAAACCAAAATTGGTATTGCGCGACGTGACTGTACGACGAACATAAATGACAGGTCCTAATATGTAATACATGACATGCAAATTATGTAAAGCATGATTTGCTCCTTGCTGGCTGCTTCGTATTACCTCGATTCCCACAGTGTGTGGGATCTGCCGGCTTTTTTACCTGTTGGTGTCACGTAGAATATGATGTTATTACGAGCTATCAGCTCACCAATAGTCCCTCGCCTACAACCTGAAGGCATGAAGTCTGCCAGAATAAGACCCTCGCTATGAATGAAGGAAAGAAGAGGAAATTTTAAGGGCTAGTTTTCTTTCTTAGAAACACAAAAAACGATCCCTTAATTTACACTTCTTTGCGTCACTGAAAGCTGTAGGTCTCAGTATTGTGAAGTAAATTTACACTTCTTTCCATTTTTTCCCCTGCATTGCCCTCTTCACTTCGTTACCCTTTCTTCACGAGGCTCCACTTGTGACACTCCACTTGGCTGCCTACTCAACCACTCAGACTTAGCCATGGTTTCCCTCTTCTCCACCTTCGCGCTAGCAGTATGGCTAGAAAGTGTGCGCTTAGGATCCCCAGGGATTAACCTCGGTCCTAAAAACCTGCGATGTAAACAATATTGGAGAATATCCTAAATAGTGTCTTGCAATTAACCCAAACGAGATAGCTTTTCGAACAAAATTCCGTGTTTCTCAGTTTCAAATGATTTTGCCAAATGCTAGAACAATACATAGCACGCGAGATTACCATGAGGCGTAGGAGATACCTACCGGTCAATTCTTCTAAGAAAGCTATAGGGGTACGATGGGCAATAAATCCAAATGGGTTTGGTGTTAGAACTGGAAATTTCTGCAAAAAGGATGTGATACTTTCAAGCAAAAGCTTGTCCAGTATTTTTCAGATTAGAGGCAATGTAGAAATTGGTTGTGTAGCTTTCTATATCATGTTTCCTTCTAGCTTTATATAGTGGCTTGACAATGGCTGTCTTTAATGAGTGCGGGATGAAATCAGGAATTAAAAACCGATCAATGTAATAAAACAGTATGTCTACTAATGCGCGTAGGCTTCGTGGTGTGGCTGCAACTAATCCATCATTTAGTGGTTGCTTATTAGGTTGGCAATGGAAAATTATTCTTTTGAAATTTTCTTTGGAAACGTGCGTAAAAATTCCGATGCTGGGACAGATTTTTTAAGCAAGCAAGTTACGTGTATGAGGCTGCGAATTCTTAGCAAAGAAACACCTTCATAAATTTTTGAAGTTACGGACCCATACCCCCACCTTTTGACTTCTTGGTTAATGGTTCGAATAGATCAGCGGGTATAAACGTTTTACATATGACGTTACTTATCCAAGCCGAAGGGCTGGCTGAATTCTTATATTCTTAATTATGCATCGAAAAATACCGCTGTTCTATTAATCATAGAAGAACCGTTACCCTGTCTTGTATATGGCTTCCAAATCCTGGCGCGCCTGCTCCTTTTCCATAACCAGTCTCTAGGAAATTACTCTCATTAATTCGTTCGTAAAGCAACAGTGTTCTTTTCTATATTTTTGCTATAACGCAGGCACGCACTAAAAAGCCAAGCGTTTTAGCTGCTCAATTTGTTTTGTCAACAATGGAATAATTTTAACCCAGAAGCACTTTTCCCAGTGGAACTGCGCTATGATTATATTACTGCGAATGATTTACATCAACACTTAAAATCTCTCGTTTTCTTCGTCTTCCGTATTGACCTTTCTCGGTATTATTATCGACGAGAATAATAATAATAATAATAATAATAATAATAATAATAATAATAATAATAATAATAATAATAATAATAATAATGATAATAATAATAATAATAATAATTGCTTGTCTATTTCCATCGACGATTGATAGTTATGAGTGTAAAAATCACTTGAAATACAAGTGACTTAACAGGAGGCTGCAGTCCCCTCGACAATGCAGGCAGTGATGGTGCACATATTCAAAAATAGAAAAAACATAAGATTAATGCACTTTGAAACGAAACAGTCGCACTACTACAAATAAAAAAGCAAAGGTTGGTGAAATGAATGCATGTTGTTCGCACAGATGTTGTCCGTAACTCAATATGTAATAAATTAAGTAAATTTAGAAGGGTTGCCAGTGTCTGATATTTTCTCTGTAGAATAACAAGACGGTGCCGTGACCACCAGGCAATGTTTTGCGTAAAGAGCGGCGTATGATTGTTTGCATTTATCCAAATTGAACGAGATGTTAGCATTTATCAATCTATTTTTTTGCTTCCCATTTGAAAGCGCATCTCGTAAAGAGTGCTCTAGAATGTACTCAAACTTAGTTGTTGTTGTTGTTGTTGTTGTTGTTTTGCAGTATATGTATTCTTTCAAGGTTTTTATATGTCGTGTACTCATAACAATAAATAATAATATAATAAAAAAGCAAGAATTATAACGTGAAATAAATTCATGTACATTAGGAAAAGCATCTCGTGAAGTGTTGGAGAGCTTTTTATTAAAAAAGAAGCCGGCCACACACTTGTAGGCGGTGCATAAATCGCGCTGTACATGCGGAGGTGAAGTCTCTCGTGCCTGATTGGATAAGTTCCTACTTCCTACTTTCCATTATTCATTGTAAAGGTAGGCCTGGGTAGCTTGTGAATATATACCTGCGGCTCTGCCTTCAATGATACCACTGGGAAATTTACAAAATGTAGTGTTATAACACCAAGTGGCCTTACATTAAAGTCATTTATAAAATACTGTAATATGCCGCTGCGCAGTTGCAACATCCATCGAAGTATGCGTCGTTCAACCAAAGGCAGCTTATATGTCAGTAAAAGAGAATAACAGTTATCCATAAAACATTGTACGAGTTTTATGTGAATGCATGATCAGTTTTGATTTAATGTGTACCGTTGCTAGCGCGCTCAAAGGCGATGCACAACTTACCACAATATATGATCGAAACATTCTCTTGAATAGAATGTTTCACGACAATCGCTGTTTTAAATAAGCTACAAACGAACACTCCGAGCGCCGCATCTCCTCACAACCCTCGCACGCGTGCGCCAGGAACGCCTTTTGTTGGCCTTGCGTAATCACAATGCACGCAGGAACGCCACCTAATCCGTTATTGAGGATATGGCTATGGACATTGCACTTCCTTTTTTCCTTTGTGCACTTCAAGTTTTGTTCGTTTTTCCGGTATTACGGTCGCAAAATTCTGGTAATTAGAATAAGGCATCTGCGCACGCAGCCCGAAACGTTCGCGTGTTAGCGCGAGAAATTCTTCAGCTGTTTCTCACAGATGCATCTAAGAGCTTTAGACATTCGTGCTTTTGGCGCACACAAAAATTACAAGAAAATATTGGGTGGTCTCGCGCTGAGTGACTCAACATTTCTATGACGCATTGCATTACGCCTCTAAGCTAAGCAAGGCGGCTTCTCATTAAGGAAGAAATAAACATACGAACACATCTCTCCTTCTCGGTCTTTCATCGCGAGCACATCTCAAGTTGTGAGGAACCCCTGAGGGTAGTCCTGTTTGCGCCTGCCTGCGGGCATGCAATAACCTTACCGCGATTCCCAACTACCCCTTGCCACGTACCACTTACCCTAAACTGTCAATATTATACGTGCTCACAGACAGCTCAAGTGACGTTCGTATGCGTTTACTTCGTATTTCGTCATTGATGTTCAACTCAAGCACGTCATTATACTTCTATGGCAGACAATCACCGACCTTCGATTAGTTCCGTCGCCTCAGCGCACGGCGCTGGTGACGGCAGCCCTGGGACGACCACCACCGTCACACCACCACCGCGGGCGAAGTTGTATAATACAGCTGTAGGCGCTATGCGCTGGGATTGCGACCACTCCCCTCTCGGCGCGGTAATTACAAAGCGCATGCAGATTTCCCAGACCATTCGATTAGTCACGCTCCGGACGAACTGTATTTCGACGCTCGTGATGTGTGTGTGTCGCCTCAGCAACACTTAACCGAGTGGCTGACGACGACGGCGGGTTGTACAGAAGTCGACGCTTGTGGAATTGATCCATCAGGGGATCTTCTGCTTCTGTTCTGCATGCTCCGACTTTTTTGAGCAGCTACGTGTAAGTTTGCTGGGCAAGTGTAGCCTACACGCTGTGAAGAAAAAAAAACACAGCATATCCACGGAGTGAATGATGATGAGTGGGCGAAGCTGCGGAGGTTCATCGGTAAACCGTGAATCTTCCGTCAATTCTGCCCGGTACATCATCACCGACGTGAGATCGGGCGCGTTTTATACTAAATGGTCGATGAGAGTTATGGTGACTGAAGCAATCATGGTTACACCGTGAAATTTTCAGTGGTTTCGCCCAGCAGTAATCAAAGCGATAGTGTGTGTGAAATTTTATTCAAACTTCAACGACCGGTCGTCGTGCATGGTCCGCCAAGCAGCACAATCCGGCAAGCGCACTCGTACGGCGGTCCGCGCAATCGGAGAGCAGCTGCACCGCCAACGCCATCTAGCGTACCTTCACCCAACCGCCATATTGTACGCATGTCTATAGGACAGCGCCCTCTCGGAAACGAGACGAGAACTGGAGATGACGGCACCATATCCACGGAGTGAATGAGTAAACCGGTAATCTTCCGCAAATTCTGCGCAGTACATCATCAACGACGTGAGATCGGGCGCATTTCTAATAAAGGGTGGATGATAGTCATGGCGACTCGCAGCTCACATTAATTTCACATGTACGTTGTGAATTTTTTTATTGTTTAATCACGCACAGGAGACATCTCACACAGGCACTACCTTGGAGGTCGAAATCCAGTGCCTGCTGGCTACTCAGAATACATGGACAACCGAGGACCGCCGAGCTCATGCCGTAAGGAGCTTCGCCCTCAATATATTCATCATATACAAGTGCCGCCATCTAGCGGACATTCCAAGAACTAAACGAGAGGTGGCGTGGAGGTGGCTACCTGCTACTTACATCATGGAGGAAGGAATTCTCAGGAGAGGCCCTATCGTATCCCAATGCATTGCGAGAAGTGTGGCGGAAGTGACGTCAAATTTATGGGGCAAACAAAACAGCAGACGCCCCGCGGCGTGCTCTCCACGCTGGTTCGCTTCTGCGCAGATTTGCTGTCCCGACGTAAACTTAGCGCGTTTTATGCGGTTTGCATGCAGTAAAATGTTGAAAGCACACGTTTACCAGGCTGTTCTGGCGTGGCAGGCACGAGCGCTAAGTGCAGAAATTCTTCGAGGAGCATTTTTGTGCAACAGTACAGAAAGTACCGGTAAGTGCCCTAATCAAAAACATTCAGCCCCTGCATCGTTGTGTTCGAACTCACCTGGCAGTGACTTACGCGTCCTGCTGGGCATTAGGCCTTCCTTTCTGTTCGACGCAACGCCAGCCCAGTATTTGACGAAACTTTACATCGAAAAAAGGACACCGCCGTATTGTATTTGTATACGCGATCGTGCACGTAAAGTTTGCAATTCCACTGCGCACACAATTACTACCATGCAGTGCGCACACACCGCGCAATACATACACCACGTATAGTCCGATAACGACAACAAATGTTTATTGCCCTTCCGTATGAACGACAGAGCCCCTAAAAACGCTATACGATGCCTATGGCGCATGTCACGGCGCGTCAGACGCCAGAAACATAAGTTCACGTGCGTTATGAGTTGACACAATGCGTAAGAACCAACAGAGCGCACATCTCAGAGCTTTACATGACCATGCAAGCAATGAAGCTACCGTACGTACACATGAAAAGTGACACCCGGTACTTTCCGCAGTGCCCGCGATTTGCACGGGGTAAACGCAACAGCTGGGCATTGCGTGGCTTTCCTAAAAACACTCACAGAAGAAGCAGCACGAGTACATCGACTGCGCCGCTTGCACGGCGAAAATAAAAGAAAGGCTGCAGAAGTTCGGCGGTTCCGCGACTCGCCAACTCGCTCGGTGCGCGCATGCGCTTGCAAACGACGCGACGGAAATCGCAAAATGGTTAGCTGTTCCTTCGCTAGGAGGTGATGCGGGCGTTTGCGAGGTGGAGGCTTCACGAATGTGACGTCAGGGCCTCTCCTTAGTTTTCCTTCCTCCATGACTTACATCGAGGACGCACGACCCACGGCTTAAGGAGCTTCGCCCCTAAAAATCAGCAGATCACACGTACCATGGGAATTGGCGTCATGCGAAGCATGCAGACAGAAGGTGACTGTGGTGTAACTTTTTTTAGGGGCGAAGCACCTTAAGACCGAGCCTTGTCGGCGTGCGACGTTGTCCGTGCTCACAGCACAGCTCTTTGGAAAACAGTTCTTGGAATGTCCGCTGGATGGCGGTACTTGTGTTTAGAAAAGTTTATTTCATCATCAGACGCTACGAACGCATCGAAACAGCGTCTATACCACAAGGACAATAACATACACAAATGACAGCACAATATACATGAAACGTTTTTACAAAAATGTCCAAGTCCACAAAGTGTCCGTAACACATGCTGCTAAGGACTAACGTACACACACACTCATCGCAATATACACAATGTACATAATGATGTATATACACAATACACATGACTCGGTGAACATGTCAGCAAATATGTACAATAAATGTTATGGTGCATGCAATTTACATAATGTACAGCGTTAGCGAAGTGTATATACACAAGAACCTACAAGCATACGGGGACATGCGCGCACAAAAATAATAAGCACATCCAGTTTATATGTGCTAACCAATGACTGTCTGGTGGCCTGGCTACAGGAACCAGGCCAGATGAAAAATTAGCCGTACACGTCCATCGACTACCGACAAGAAGCGGCATGACCATTGCCGTAGAAATTCCTCTTCCCCAAGGAAGAACAATTCCTCCGACAAAAAGGACAGTTGTTCGGAGTATAAGCGTTCCAGTATTGGAAACAGAGCAGGACGACGGTGACCCGCTGCAACAGCCTCGCACCTGTTACGCCACAAACAAAAAGCACCTGCAGCAATGAGAAGGCGTGCAAAGCGACTACGCGAACAACGACCCGATGTTACAAAACGATTAACACCTAGGCCGCGGAAACCGGCGTTAACGGCTCTCCAAAATACTTTCGCAGTTACACAATGCTGCAGCACATGCTGGTTGGACTCTTGTAACAGACAGTTAGGACAAGTAGAAGATGGGACCATGCCCCACCGCTCCAGTCTGTCTCGTGTTGGGAGTATTCTCCATCCCAGACGCCATATGAAATCACGGAGATGGCCAGGCAGGAAGGATGCTGTTATCGCGCTCCACGAGACGGGGATCGACCGTGCTAGACGGGCTGGAAGAACCAGAGGGAGTAGCAGGGCCGCTGTTGTATCTACAACACGGTTTTCTAGAATGTCCACATCGGGACAAACCTGCTGTGCGTGGCGATAAAATCCTACCGCTGTTGAGTAAAACACAGGCACGTTGAGTGCTCGCGGCGCAGAGTTAAGCCGTGTACCCGGTAACAAATAGCGTATCTTAGTGCCTAAAAAATAGCAGGCAATATCACGCGCGGGACACTGATCGCCGTGCAACAAGCGAAGCAAGAATCTCAGGGCAAGCAGCCGGCACCGAACAGACACGGATGGGAACGCGAATCCACCGCTGTTGCGTGGTTGCCCAAGTGCAGCACGGCAAACCAGCTCAGTTCCACCTGACCAGAAAAACGAGCCAAGTAGGGATTGCATCGACCTTGTTATTCGTAATGGGGGCTGTACGACATGAGTAATGTACCATGCACGACCGCAAAATACAGTCTGTGCCAAGTACCTTCTTTCCAACAAAGGTAAATCATACTCTTGCGCTTCCCGGACGTGTCGTTTTACTTCTTCGAGTACTGAAGCCCACACGGAGGCTGATATACCGTAGTAGGTGTAATCAATCCCCAGAATGCGAATAGAGTCGCTTTTTTGAAGACCGAAAACGGGACTTAGGCAGGCGTCTGGGGGGACCAATGAATAAATACCGACATTTTGAAAAATTTAACGCAGCACCTGAAATAATCCCATACTCAGCAAAAAGTCGTAAGCTACGGGATAAGCTGTCTTCGTTCTTCAGATACAACGTTATGTCATCGGCGAAAGCTGTCACCTTGACGGTACCACTGCCAGGCAGTGGAAGGCCTCGAACGTATGGGTCGTCAAGTAGCGAGCGCAGGAATGGCTCGAGGCTCAGTACAAAAAGTACTGGGGATAGAGGACAGCCTTGGCGAACACCGCGAGTAACAGGAAATGGAGCACTCTCATGACCATCAAGAAACAACGTACTGTATATATGCCTATATATATTTCTGAGAAGGTCGATGAAGTTTTGTGGGAAGCCAAACGCTGTCATTACGCTAAATATGTAGCTATGTTCAAGGCGGTCGAATGCCTTTTCTTGATCTAGTGAAACCAAGAGTCCACGTGCTGATCTCGCTAACGTGTACGCAATTATGTCACGCGTAACATAGGAGAGACTATGAATTTCTCTTCCAGCAATCGAGCACGCCTGATGATGTCCTATTAAGGAAGGCATCAGGCTTATCAAACGTCGAGTGATAACTGCTGTAAAAGTTTTGTAATCTACATTGAGAAGCGTAATTGTTCTCCATTCCTCTGGGCGAACTGACGATGGGTCATGTTTCGGCATTAACACAATTCGGCCATCGTGAAAGCTATCAGGGAAATCAAAGCTCTCGAAGCAGCGGCGAATAACAGAAGTGAAAGTGGCACCAATGTCCTCCCAAAAGGTTAAATAAAACTCAACGGGCAACCCGTCCGGCCCAGGGGCCGCACCACGCTTCATGGATGACAATGCCTCTTTCACCTCATCAGCTGACGGAACTGCACAAAGTTGTGCAGCTACCTCTGGTGGAACCTGAGGCAGGCCACTAAACATTGTGGCTGTCTCGGCGGTGCTATGATGCATTGACATTGTCGTACGAGCCATATTTTCAAAGTGAGCTATGAAAACTGATCGATCACACGCTGGTGGTAACGCAGCGGTAAGGTTTTGAGCTCCCAGCGTACTCGACTGTCGGAGAAGCGAGCTTCTCCCAAAGCGCAGAACCTCGGGGTGAGCACAGGGATTACGTCTGCAACGCTAAGCAGCCGCCGATAACGACGATGCTGCAATAAGGCGTTGGAAACGTCCCCGAAGATCTCGCTGCCATGCGCGCATCAAAGGAGTTAATCGATCGACCCGAAGAGCGATGCGTAGCTTTGTGGCAGTGTCTGCTAGTTCTTCCGACATACGCCGTCTCAAAGCCCGCCCTTCAACTGAGCAGTGTAGACGCCACTGTACCTTGAGCGCGTCCCACGATTCTGGGCCGGATCCGAAAAGGGAGGCACGAAGAACTCTAGATAAACTAGAGAGCGAACGCGTGTCATGGAGAACGCGAATGTCAAGACGCCATGGTCTCACTGATGAAGAAAAAGGAAAGCGAGCCTCGAGCGCTATCGGTCTATGATCGGAAACGTAAACAGGGGATGATGGTAGTGGTATCACATAGGATCGCGACACATAAGAAGCTAGCGCAGTTGGCACATAGAAGTGATCCAACCTACTAGACGACGAGCCCCGCCGCCAAGTCCAGGCATATTGTGATCCATTTACTAGTCTGTAAGCATCTATCAAAGAAAAGTGCTGGACAAGGCGACGCAGCTCGCGTGCGTTCCAGTTTGGTCGACCCCATCCCGGGCCCTGCACGTCAGCTCGCGTATCTAACACACAGTTAAAATCTCCGGTGAGTATTACATGCCGACCGTCAAGAAAATACACGTCCAGGTCACGGAAAAAATCATTAGACTGGGTGGCTTGGGCTGGCCCATAAATACACAGAATGCGTAGTCTGAATGACGATAGGACGCAGTCGAAAGCCAGTACCCGACCGAGCCCATCATAGAAAACGTGATCTCGCAAAAGAGTTCGGTTAAAAATAATAATTCCAACACCAATGAAGCGAGATGTCGCGAAAGAAAAGTAACAGTCCAAATTGAATGCGCGTTTAAATGCACGAACGTGGCCAATGGTAAAAAAATTTGTTTCTCGTAAACACAGAATATCACAATTTTCTGTGCGTGCTACGCTTATAACTTCGGCTTGTTTTACAGGGTTACGGAAGCCTTGAACGTTTAAAGAAATAATTTTTGGGGCGTCGGCCATATTGAACTATAAGGAGTAACCTTACTGACCTGGTCGTGTTATTTTCGGCACCCCGAGGTCCGGGGGACATGCAGTGCACACGTTACACAGCACAATTCGACCCTCTAGAAGAGGGCCGAGGTTTCTTCGGCTGCTGGGACTCGGAGCGGCTATCCTGGGTGCCGTCCGAGCTGGTGCCAGCCGTGTGCGCACGCTTAACGTCTCGCGGGGCAGGCATCTCGACATCGCATTCATCCAAGCTAGATGAGAGCTCGATACTACTGTCCACTCCGAGGCTGAAGCTGCTTTCGGACGATTCGGGTAGGGGTAGGGCTGCTGGGTCAACGTTGTCTCCACCCACGACCTTGACCGCTGGCTGCTTGTCGAGACGCGTCAGTAAAGAATTGCCATGGCGTCTCGCAACTTGTTCAAGGAAGTCCCGAGCCTGGCTTTCTGAAGGAACCGACGTGTTTGGCTCATTCGGTTCTAATGCCACACCTGACGAAACGCCAGCTTCCGTACACTTCAAAGCGTCGGAGACTACGGCACATTCGGCCGCTGGTAGTAGGGGTGTGGCCGGCGCGTCGGTCTCACTATGTGTGTGCTTCTCGGCTTGAGGCCCCGGCGAACATGGCACGACATGTTTGGCTGAAATGGGCGCGGCGTGAACCGTGGCGTCTTCTTCTTTTCTTGTCAGCGAGGCTGGTAAACCTGGCGCGCTGGGATTGGCCAAGCTGCACACTTCTCCGTTTAATGTAGGTTCCGGAATCGAATCCTTGAGCAGGTCATCTACAGCTCCGGTTTCTCGTTCAGCTGTTACCGCAGGTGACACGGTCGGTAGAGGGGGAAATGACCCTGCAGCAGCATCCGAATACGACCGCCGCACTGGGCAGACGGTAGTAGGGTGGCCATCTCCACAACGTCGGCAGGGGCGGTCGCAACCTTCGCTTTCATGCCCATGCACCCCACAGCGACCACAGAATGGTGCTGTGCACTGCGCACGATAATGGCCACTGGAGCCACACCGACGGCAAACACGTTGCAGGCCGCGGTAGTCGAATGTCACTCGATGACCAGCAACTCGAAGGCAGTTGGGGACAGTGTTCGTGGTGCTCATTTCCATCCGGACGAAGCGTGTGCCTGTGAGGACTCCCCGTCGTGCGCTCATGAAGCCCGCGTTCACAGATAGCACCTTGCCGTATGGGGACAGAGCCTGGACGAGGACTTCGTTAGAGACGAAGGACGGCAGGAATAGGCAGGCGACGTTAGTTACCTGCGGGCCTACAGGAACGATTGGAATACGCTCGCCACCGATGGTCAGTTAACCAGCGTCGACGATCAGAGTCATGGAAGCCATGCTCTTGACGGTGACTTGGAAGTTCATGCCTCCCATATGTTGAACACAGTGCACCTCTGAGAGGCCAACTATTGAGGCCCTCGCGTCGACGACGGTCTCCGGACTAGTCCCCGCAGGGACAACGATGTCGAAGGCGTCCACGACGTTGACGTCAACAGAATCTCACTGCCTTCACCTCGGCGGTCCAGCATCCTGAGTAGCCAGTAGGCACTGGATTTCGACCTCCAAGGTAGTGCCGGTGTGAGATGTCTCCTGTGCGTGATTAAACAATAAAACAATTCACAACGTACATGTAAAATTAAAGCGAGCTGCGAGTCGCCATGACTCTCATCGACCCTTTAGCAGAAATGCGCCCGATCTCACGTCGTTGATGATGTACTGCGCAGAATTTGCGGAAGATTACATCATCATTCACTCCGTGGATATGGTGCCGTCATCTCCAGTTCTCGTCTCGTTTCCGAGAGGGCGCTGTCCTATAGACATTCGTACAATATGGCGGTTGGGTGAAGGTACGCTAGATGGCGTTGGCGGTGCAGCTGCTCTCCGATTGCGCGGACCGCCGTACGAGTGCGCTTGCCGGATCGTGCTGCTTGGCGGACCATGGACGACGACCGGTCGTTAAAGTTTGTATAAAATTTCACACACACTATCGCTTTGATTACTGCTGGGCGAAACCACTGAAGATTTCACGGTGTAACCATGATTGCTTCAGTCACCATAACTCTCATCGACCGTTTAGTATAAACGCGCCCGATCTCACGTCGGTGATGATGTACCGGGCAGAATTCACGGAAGATTCACGGTTTACCGATGAACCTCCGCAGCTTCGCCCACTCATCATCATTCACTCCGTGGATATGCTGTGATTTTTTCGTTGAGCGAAACATTACGAAATGACGCTAAACATATGTACAAATGTTATACGCACAGACATGTACGTTGAACAGTCGCATATGTTTTATACAACCAGTTGCTTACAGATGCGTAACGATGCCAATAGCAACATGCGTATTACCAACACCAGAAGCGGTAAGCTGAAATGTAGCGCTTGTGCTTTCGAGGATGGTAGCCCTGGATAGGGCTACCTAAACCAACTTCAGTAGATGACGCTTAACTACAACTGACGCTAACCCGGCATGGCGCCTGTATCATTGCAGTATATATGTAATATTGTAAGGAATCAGACACAGAGACCACACCCGTTCCTGGGCCAGCTGTTCTATTCTCGTCCTCGTCTTACTTTCCGCGCGCATCCTACCCGCGTGCCAGGGCGCCCGTGTCGTTCTTCGTCATCACACTCGGCCATGACTGCAATCATTGTCGGCGGAGATGTCGACAATGTTTTTGGTGGGAGATTCTGGCGGCGTCGCGGTGGTCGGTCGCGGCGACGCCGCCACTTGGCTCGTTCATCTGCCGTACGTATGTCTGGTGGACGGCACTGGCTATTTCGGAGTGGCCGGGCTCGGCAATGCTGGAATTTCACTTGGAAGCTTGCGAAATATAATTCCGGTGACCGACACTGGCTATGACGTAGCGGTCGCAGGTCTCGGACGCGCTGTAGTCCGGCTTGCAATACTGTCGATGATGATGGCTCTGGTTGATGGCGCTGACTGCATTGTGGTCGCACGTTTGCGCTGGCCGCATGTCATTTGCGGTGGCACGTATGATCTACTTTGTCCCCTTGCGGTTGTGCGTCTTGAGTCGGTACATAATAGCTGGCCGAAGTATGTGAGCCAGGTGAGTCTTGTCTGCACCCTGCGCCAAGATTATTACGGTTGTCCAAAGGCATCTCGATCCCGCTGCCTCTCCCTCCGAAGTTGTCGGCGCCCTGTCGAGCAGGGACGGTTCCCGTGCAAAAAACCACTCCGTCGTTGCCCACGTGGCCTTCAGTGGAAGTCTGAATTAATTGGTTCTTGTCATGCACGTGCTCACACGCTAGGGGGGCAGGACTGGCGGACATCGGCTTCTTCTGGCTGGGTTGTAGGCTCAGTCATACTTGGGTACCCACTTTATGAAACTGCTTTGAAAGCCGAAGACCGGGGATGTGCTCATCCGATGGTGAGCTCCAGGATCGCTTCTCCAATTGCTGCAAACGATATGTGGTCTCGGCGTCTGTCAAATGAGTTGTGGTGTTGGTTACCGACGCCGAGTCCGACACCTGAAATCGTAAGCAAGGTTTCAGTTGTGTGCGTGTCCCAGGGCAGTTTGTGGCACTCGCTACAGGTGAGCTGCAATGCACAGTTGCAGCCTCGAGGTGGTGCCCCTCCCGAGCCCGATCGTCGGTTGCGGTCAGGACAGACTGGGTGGTAGTAGCGAGGTTGGTAGTCAGTCGGTCCAAAGGCAGCTATGAGTTTATTGCTCCACTCCGCCCAGGACTGTTGCCTCACGCCTTCGTACCTGTGCCACGCCGCAGCACCATTTCGAAGGCGGTCTATGGCCACACACCACTTATGCTGGTCGGTCCAGCACTCGCGAGCTCCGACAGCGTTCGCGGTCGCCACCCAGTTGTCGGCGTCGTTCTCAAACCCGCAGAACTCCGTTAACTCGCCGGCAGCCGGCGATGTTGGGGTGGCCGGCGAAAACCCAGATAGTGCCAACGCGAAGCAGCCTAGTTAGTGAGAAAGCTGCGTGAGGGTACACCGGAACTCTGTGCGCTGCTCGGGTGAAGTGGCCTCAAGGTCGTGTGAGGCAGCTACACCCAACGCGGAGTCGCGCGATGGCTCGGTAAATCTCAGCGGCGCTTTCAGGTAATCCGCACGTGGAGCCAACGGCAACGTCCGAGGTGGACGAGGTGGTGACTTTTCTCACTGCGGCGGGATCCTTCTCAAGAGCAGCGTGGACAGCATCCTTCTCTTTCTCAGGATCCGATGAAGTAATGAGCGAGAGTTCATCGACACGGGAAACGTGAACAGCGTTCCCGGCCCCCCGGAGGCTGTGCGCTGTCTTGACGACGGCGGGGTAAACCTGCCCTTTGGCCACCGAGGAGGCTTCGACGACATCCTCGAATAGTGGCGTAGATCCTACCAGCCGTCGTAGGGTCCTGGTGTGCATGAGCGAGGAAGCATGGACGGCGTTCCTTAGATGGAGAGACCCTGCTGCCAATGACCCACGAATGCAGATGGCTTCAGCCGGATGGTTCAGATTTCGTAGACTGTGCCATTGTAAGGAATCAGGCACAGAGACAACACCCGTTCCTGGGCCAGCTGTTCTAATCTCGTCCTCGTCTTACTCTTCTCGCGCATCCTACCCGCGTGCCGGAGCGCCGGTGTCGTTCTTCGTCATCACATACTCATAAAATTAGATGAGCAGCACTGCAGCCACAATTGACGCTTCACCAACATTACGCCTGCATAGGGTCTTTTTAAAAAGCACTTCAGAGAGCTGGCATGGCTCTGTGGTAGAACACTTGAGTGTCACGCTGATTACTTGGGTTTGATTCCTGCTGGGACCATAACATTTATTCTTTGCATTCGGCGGGTCAACGCTGCCGATGTTCGCGTTTCATGACGCTCTCGCATTTGAATTACCAATGTGTGCCGCCGTTCCTCGGTAGATGTAAACTGTCAAGCACCTGTGGCACATAGCCGCATACCACGTACGGTTATGTGCCACACGTGTCTGGAGGAGAGGGTCTGACGTGGTACGCGACGGGATTTTCGCTTTATTCGTGTCATGACCAGACAGTCATAATCGTCAAAGCCTATTACCCTCCCATGCCAATTTTGGTCTACCCAAGTAAAGGAGGTGAAAACGAGAGCACCCAGACGTAGGCGGCTGGATAGATAGATAGATAGATAGATAGATAGATAGATAGATAGATAGATAGATAGATAGATAGATAGATAGATAGATAGATAGATAGATAGATAGATAGATAGATAGATAGATAGATAGATAGATAGATAGATAGAAACGCTCAAAGTGTCTGCAGTACGCAAAGAAATGCTTCGCATTTAATACGCGGCGCTTGTTTAGTCATGTGTGCTTCCGCAAGATACGTGGAGAAAGAAATAAAGAAAAACAAGAGCTGCAGCAATTGGGCAACAGCGAAGGAGCACTGTCGTCTCCGTTTATACATCTTTTCCTCTCTCCCCAGCAGGCATCCAGAAAAGACTACTAGACACACGCACCTACACATCCGCATATACACCCAGGCACGCACGCACCGTACGTCGGGAGCTCAAATTAGCTACGGGCCTCTGGGATAGGAAAAACCTGCTGCTTAACAAAGCTGTATGGTCCCTCTCATCCCTTTCCTTTCGTCGAAGCTCAGCTGTTCAAGCCACTCTGGCCTCCCAGCTTATCCGCATGTGCGTGGTCGAGATTAATACAGCGGCCTAAAGCTCAGAGCAAGGACATGGTAATAGGGGAAAGCGAGGGAGAATAGAAGTGGGGCGATGCATGAATGGGAGCTCACTGAATGAGTTGCGTTGGCTGCCATAAGATTTGATGAGCGTCTGCACGGGACATGCTTGGCTGCGGATACATAAGCCTGTTGTAAAGCAGCGCAGCGCTGCAGCCTGCTTGAGTGGCATAGTGGTGGGCGAAGCAGTACTTGTAGCATAATGAAAGGCAAAGCTTGACGTGGATAACGAGGTCTAGAGGATAAAATATCAGCTCTCCTGTTTGAGGCGACGACCAAGAATAGAAGAAACGATGATGATGAACAACACTAAAACGCTCTAGGGAATATATCTTTACGAGCAATTAGAGAACAGCTTGAACTATCAAACGCACGCAAAAAATAATAAGGCGCGAGAAGAGAAAGGGAATTCTTGAGAGTGGAAACCTTCGGCAAAGCGAGTGGTGTACCCCTAGATTAATTTGCAATGGAGGAGATATATGCGTAAAGGATGAATGCAACCGCCACGACTATGATCAGAATAGTGAAGCTGGTGATACGCTCCATATATCGCATTGTTCGGATTTCAGACAAATCCTGGCAACCATGTCATGACAATTCCTTCACTAAATCGTATGTTTGACATACATGCATGCATGTAAAATTGTAAATTCTGCTGTATACCAAGGCAATTACGCAAGTGCGACGGCTTCACGGCGTTTGCAATACATATCAGTTGCGTGATACATAGATGACATGCATTTCATGAACGTTCACGTCGTCACATGTCATTCTTGTCCACCTCAGTGGTACAGTGGTCACGGTGCTCGCCTGCTGACCACAAGGCCGCGCGTTCGACCATGGCCGTGGCTGTCGCATCTCAGGGGAGGCGAAGTTCTAGAGTCATGTGTACTGCAACATGTAAGGCCTCGTTATAAAACACCACATAGTAAAATTTCTGCAGCCCTGCACGGCGCCATGCCTCACAATCATGTCGTGATTTCGGTGCGTAAAACCACAGACAGTAGTCATATTTAAACTTTTTAGCGCGCACAAAAGACAAGGACAAGGAAGGTAGACACACGAGCGCTAACTCTCAATTATTTATTTTTTAAAGGAACTATACATGTATGTAGCCAAGAACCAGCATAGAGCGTGGGCTGCGCTAATCATGTGACACACTCCCAGAAGGGCTAAACAGAATTTAAAAAGACGAACTCCATATCTGTTAGAGCAACCGAAGGTTGACTAATGGTGAAAGAAACATTTTCACACTTGTCTGATCTAGACCTGTGCGCCGGTCCTAAAATTGCCGGCGGCGGCGCGCCGGTGTTTGCACCTCCGGCGGCGGCGCGTCACCGGCGCGGGGTTCATCGGGTCGGCGGCGGCGCGGCGCGAGGGGGGGGGGTGGTATTCAGGACTAGGTCGGGCGAGAAATTCGACCCTGAAATTTTGACAAGAAAAAAAAAACCGTTTCCCCGAACGAGTGAAGCAGTGAATGCGATAGCAACATGTAATGTTATACCGACCTAAGGCTAGTAGCTAACTCTTTTTCATGCCAGCTCATGAAACTGCAAAATGCTGGCGTTAGGGAATACAGGGGCTTCACGTGAAAGAAGTACTCGCAGCACTAAGCGGTGAGATCACAGTGCGTAGAAGAGTATACCAGCCGTTTTCTGATCCCTGCCGATTTAGCGCGCTCGCCAGCGCTCATGACCACGCCCTAATAGTCAAAGTTCACAGTTGCGGCTCCAGCCACAGAGCCCCTTTACCCCGACGTCCCTTCATACTCCTTGGTCCAGCGAAAGACAGACAAGGCGCTTGCTGTCTGGTTCAGGAGCAATCGATGGCAGGCGTCGCACGCGGAATAATGTTATCGCACGCGACCTCCGTGCGACGGAGATGGGCAGCTTCTTTAATTTATGCTACAGCCGTGTGCCTGGCTAGCGCTCGCGAGCTTTTACTAGCGGGTACAGCATACGATGTGTGTATAAAAGGTAATGACTTGGACTTTATACGGAACATGACGTCGACGATGAAAACCTGTACGGCGTGTCCATAAAATTTTTATCGCAATAAAAAATATATAAAAAACTGGGGAAGCAGACTGGCTTTCTTTATTTCTTTTGGAGAGCTGCATCGTCTCCGCTGCGAAGAGTTCGTCTGTCGGAAAAATCAAATAATCCGACACTTCTTCCATTGGTTTCGTTCTCCCTTTGACCACCGTTTTTACAGGCGATATTTCCTCGACACTTATTTCTTCATAAAGCACATGTAAAATGTTAGCGCTGAGTGTTGAACCTATCAAAATTTAGAGCTTGTCAGCTACACGCTGTTATTTGCGCTTGCGCAATAGGCAACTCCCAAAATCGGGCGAAATCAGTTCATCGCGTGCGATAATCTTAGGAGGGGAGGAAGAACAAGTGGACGAATGCATGGCAAAACGGGGTAGGGAGATAATGTTCAAGTGACATTTCTCTATAGACCAGTCGAGAGTATGTGCCCAAATTATGTCATGTGAATCACCGTTCTGGCGTCACGAAGATCGCCAAAAAAAGTCACAGTTTCGCTACAAGGGCGAAGCAATGAATGCGATAGCAAGAAATTGGAATGTCACACGAATAACGACAAACAGCTCGATAATTGCAGCTTCCCGCTGTTGCAAGAAGGACGCTCGAAGAGGACGCGCAGGTATACACAGGACAAGCGTGAACTGACAACTGCCACAGTAGTTACGCCTTTGTGTTCGAGCAACAGGCTGAAAGTGTCGAATTCGCAGAAGCCGATGCTCTTAGATATTTCTTCTTTTAAAGTGCGGCGCGCGGAATGACCCCTCTGCGTCTCCTACCACGCGGTGGCGTCGAACGCAACGTGTGCGCGGTGTTTTTTTTTTTTCTTCGTTCCGCATCATGAGTGGGTACGGAAAGGGGCCCCTTTTTGTGCGCATCTCAACGGCAGTTTCCAAATTGAAATAAAATGCAGGAGCGTTGCGTGATAAAAAGCCGGCAGATTCCACGCACTGTGGGAATCGATGTAATGCGAAGCAGCCAGGAAGGAGAAAATCATGCTTTACATAATTTGCATGCCAAGATTTTCATGTTACCACCTGCCGCTTATGTTCGTCATACAGTAACGTCACTCAATACCAAGTCTGGTGTATATCAACCGGACGAAACGGCCGCGAGCGCGCCATGAGCGTGGCATGCAAGTGATGTCGCACATGACAAGTCATGATTTCCATTTTACCACTGGACATTAGATGTTCGTCATACAGTAACGTCACTCAATACCAAGGCTGGTGTATATCAAGCTAACGAAACGGCCGCGAGCGCGCCATGAGCGTGGCATGCAAGTCATGTCGCGCATGACAAGTCATGATTTCCATATTACCACTTGTCATTTATGTTCGTCATACAGTCACGTCATTGAATACCAAGTTTGGTGTATATCAAGCTAACGAAACGGCCGTGAGCGCGCCATGAGCGTGGCATTTAAATCATGTTGGTCATGACATGCACGTCATTATTTGCATATTACCACCTGTCATTTATGCTCGTCATACAGTCACGTCACTCAGTCCCAAATTTGGTGTACTTCAAGCTAACGAAACGGCCGCGAGCGCGCCATGAGCTTGGCATGTTAATCATACTTTTCATGACAAGTTAGTCAAGATTTTCATGATATGACCAGCCATTTATGTTCGTCATACAGTCATGTTATGCCATACCAAATTTCGTATAAATCCCATTATCGATACGGCCAGGAGAGCACAAAGTCGTAGGCGGCTAGATAGATAGCTAGATAGATACGGTCAAAGTCGCCGAAGTTAGAGGAGGAAGAAGAAGTGCGTTCGGGCACACCTGAGCCTTGAACTGCTCTCATATCTTTCGTAATTCTGAGGATTCCTGACGACCGCAGATCAAGCGAGACGGAGGACGTCGTTCCCCGAAATGGGGGGACCATCACCCCGACCAGACCGCAGGCCCCAGCCGTCTGCCTACCGATCGACCGAAGATGGGTGACCGTGTCGTCGCAGCCACTCGCTGCGATTCCAGCGACAGCTCATCCGTGGAGGAAATGGAGTCAGAAGCCGATTTCGCGGCAGTCACCAACCGCCGGTTGAAAAGAAAGCTTCGAAGGACGTCAAGTTCAAGGGACTCGCAACCAGCGACAGATCATGGCAAGCAGTCTTTCACAATTTCATACTTGCCTACCTCTCCGACAGACAACTTGAACTCGCTTAACAGGCAGTCCTTAACGGAATATTTCGAGCGGGTCGCACCAGCGCAAGTGACCGAAATCCGCATCAATAGTAGGAAGAACATTTTGTCAGTCGATGTGACAAACAAAACCATCCTTGAGAGACTGAAGGCCGTCACACAGCTTAGAAGTATATCAGTGCGCTCGTTCCTTGCCCACAGGAAAGGAACAACGACTGGAGTCATAAATGACGTGGACATCGACATCACCGACGCTGATCTTGAGAGGCTAGTGACGTCAACAGTCAGAATCATGACCATCCACCGCTTCGGGCAGTCTCGATGCATTAAAATAGTCTTTGATTCTGAGTCCCTGCCTGCAAGCGTCAAGGTTGGATACGTCAGACATCCGGTGCGCCCTTTCGTGCCAAGGCCTTTGCAGTGTCACAAGTGCTGCAAGTTAGGACACGTCAGCGCTGTGTGCAAAAGCGCGATAACTTGTCAGCGGTGTGGAGGACCCCATAAGATTGACAACTGTGACGCTGCGGCTCCCCTCAAGTGCCCGAACTGCTCTGGTGCGCATGACGCGACATCCAAAGATTGCCCGAAGATAAAAGAAGAAATACGCGTACTAAGGAAGATGGTGAGGGACAACTCGACACACAGAGAGGCTGTCTCATCTATTCGCCGTCACAGACGCCGTTCCAAACGCAGACGCCAACGGAACCACAGCGCTCACCGGATTGATATATCAACCACTGCACCAGATAAACAGGTGACTGCGCAGTGTAAAGCCTCTGCTCCCATCTGGAGTGCACACCGACCGAGTGGTGGACAAAAGGGGGCCGAACCACCGTTGCAGGAAGATGGTTTAGACGATGAGTGGCCTTCACTGCCGTCTGGAGCAATCAGCAAAACCTCATCATGGGCTGCTACTCCAAAGGTGGCTGAAAACGATAGGCAAGACTTGGACAAAACACAGACACAGACAACACTGAAGAACCTGCTGAAGTCCCTCCGTGCCATTCTGTGCGAGCTACAGACACCGGGCGCGAAGGCAGCAGTGCAGATTCTCAACGTATTGGAACCGCTCCTGGTAGCGCTTCCATAGAACAACATGGCGACCTCATTCGAAGAGAGAATACGCGCATCTGCTATAATGCAGTGGAACGCAAGAGGTTTGCGAAGTAGGCTGTCTGACTTTCGGCAACGGATGCTTAAATATCAGTTTCCAGTGGTTGTTATATGTGAGCCAAACATGGTATCACCTTTTCGGATATCCGGTTACGTGATACTATGGTCTCGCGAGAACCGTAGTACGAGCAAACTGATTATATGTATACGCAATGATTTAACGTACGTGAGGCATGACGTGGCTCCTCATGCTTCAAATGATTATATATGCCTGACTATGAAGCACAAGCGACGTACGATATCTCTCATAGGTGGATACATTCCTCCTAGAAGCCGCGTCGACTGCTCTCACCTTTCATCTGTATTCCAAGCTTGCCCAAGCCCTCACGTGCTAGTAGGAGACTTCAATGCGCACCATCCAATGTGGGGCTCTGCATCGACGAACACTCGCGGAAGGGACATGGCTGATTTCGTGCTAAATAGGGGCCTGATGACCATCAACGATGGATCCCCCCACTTTCCTTCGTGGCACATCATACAGCAGCTGTCTGGACGTTTGTTTTGTGACCAGAAATCTCTTGTCTACCACCTCTTGGTGTGTAGATGTAGAAACGCACGGAAGTGACCACCTCCCGACGTATATACAACTAAAAGGTTTCCGCTGTTCAACTCCCCGTTCTGTACGAAGCGTAGACTGGCAAGCCTTCCAAACATCTGTGGATACGCAGTGTGGCCACATCCAATGTATTTCCGAAATGGAAGGCGTTATAGCATCAGCCTTGACAGCAAACACTAAACTCATCAGTGTGCCTAAACCCAGATCGCAAGTTGACGCACAATACGAGCACCTGCGTGCAATGCGTCGCCGCGCAGAAAGAAAGTACAGGAGGACGAGATCACCATCAGACCTGTCTACATCTCGTCAAGCACAGCGACATGTACTCCGACACCTCGACAAGCTCGACAGGCAACGGTGGAGAACATTTTGTGGTTCTCTGGATCCCAGGAAACCACTATCACGAATATGGCAGGTTGTACGAAGCCTTCGGACACCTACGCCGCAGTTGTTCCCATTCCGAGGTGTGGCCCTAAAGCACGGGCGGAGTGAAGTAGAAATAGCAGAAGATTATTGCCGATTGCTCGTAGGCACGTCCTTCTCACCGGGGTCACCTTCATGTTATGCCTCACCACCATCCTGTGACGAGCGTCTCGACTTGCCGTTCACTTTGCACGAGCTCGACGCTGCTATCTCTGCCTCCCGACACTCCTCTGCGCCAGGGCCTGATGGAATCACTTATTCGGCTCTCTCTCATCTCAGCCAGGAAGCACGGAAAGCTCTTTTGTCCTTCTATAATGCTACGTGGGACAAGGCGACGGTACCAGATAACTGGAAGTGCAGCCGCATAGTGGCCATATTGAAACCAGGCAAGTGTACCAACGAACTCTCTTCTTACAGACCAATTGCCTTAGCCAGTTGCGTCGGCAAGGTGATGGAACGTATGGTGCTTACGAGACTGGAATGGCTCTTGGAGAATACTCTCACCTTGCCAGATTTCATGAATGGTTTCCGCAGGGGTCGTTCATCCATAGACGGAGTTATAGACCTAGTTTCGTCTGTGGAACAGGAAAGACAACGCCGGAGATTAGTTGGTGCAATTTTTTTTGGACATAAAAGGCGCCTACGATAACGTCCTTCATGAAGCCATCCTTGACGCGCTTGAAGACGCTGGCGTAGGAGGTCGACTTCACGCATGGATTGCCAGCTATCTCAGTGATCGTACCATTTTCATGTCAACGGCTGACGGCGACACCGGCAGGCACTATGTCAACCGTGGCGTTCCACAAGGCGCGGTCCTCAGCCCAACACTGTTCAACGTCACGCTCATTGGTCTTGGTGCGGAGCTTCCTGACAATGTCAAAATCAGCGTATACGCAGACGATATTTGCATATGGGCTTCCGGAGTAACGCGCCCACAAATGCGAGCAAGACTACAACAGGCTACGTCAATAACATCCAAGTACTTGCGCCGTCAAGGCCTGCAACTCTCAACTGCAAAGTGTGCTGCATTGGCGTTCACAAGGAAATCAATGACGCGGTATCCGATATTCGCTGACGGAGCAGTGATTCCTGCTGTGACGCATTACAGATATTTAGGCGTCGTTATTGACCGCAACCTATCTTGGTCGAAGCACGTCACAGCGCTGCGGACCAAGCTAAGCAGCTTTGTAGACGTGCTTCGTGTTGTAGCTGGACTAAGATGGGGCCCCTCTGAGAAAAGCCTTCTTCAGTTGTACCAGGCATTGTTTGTGGGATATCTCCGCTACAGCGCACCTGTGCTTTCACGTATGCGTACAACGTGCATTCGTACGTTGAAGAGCCTTCAAGCGCGAGCACTCCGGACATGCCTAGGCCTCCCGCGATGTACTACAACATCAGGCACCATCGAAGAGTCACGCACCTACCCTATAGAGGCTTACACGTCTTGTGAACCTCTTCGAATTCACCTTCGGCTGCTGACCCGGCATGCGCACCACCACTTGTCTTCACTGCCGACGAACCGACCAGGCTGTGCCTACTCGGAATGCATCAATACTCATAGAAGTACCATTCCTCTAGGTTTTGCACCAACCGAGGTCCCTGAAGTGCCACTGTGGACACTGAGAAAACCACTGGTGTGTCTTCAAATACCTGGGATCCCAAAGAAATCACGGGTGCCTTGTGCTGGCCTAAAGCAACTCACCCTGGCATACTTGACTGAGACATACAACGACTCTATACATGTATACACTGATGGATCTATGACTCCTTGCGGTTCAACCGCCGCTTTTGTGGTCCCTACACTGGATATCTCCCGGCAGTACAGATTAGATCATAACTCATCATCAACAGCAGCAGAATTGGTTGCTATACGGGAAGCTGTTCGCTTTGTATCGGACCAAGCACCACGCAAGTGGACTATACTTTCTGATGCAAAATCCGCATTGCAAGCTCTCAATTCATGCTCAAGACAAGTACAATATTACGTATTGGCTTCCGAAATTATACAGGCATTCGATATCACGCAACGGAATGGTCACTCGGTCATCTTCCAATGGGTACCTGGACACTGTGGCTTGGCAGGCAACGTGCTCGCTGATGATGCAGCAAAAACCGCTTTGGACAACAACGCCATTCTCGTAAATATTCCGTACTCTCGCAGTGACGTGAACTTCTTGTTGAGATCACTTATGCGAGAGTTCACAACAACTTACTGGTCTCAACCGGACAATCGGCATAGGCGTCTGCGGGAAACAGACCCTAACATGACTTTTCGACTGCCGGCTAAAATAAAGCGACACCACGCCAGTCTGCTGCACCGGATTCGACTAGGCGTCGCCTTCACCCGACGCTACGCGCACCTCATCGGCCGTGTTGACAGCCCGAACTGTGAGCGCTGTCCAGTGGTTGAGACTCTAACACATTTATTGTGCGACTGCCCTCTTTACGTGTCCCAGCGGAAGATGCTGGTTTCAACGTTGGCCGGCATCGGTGTTAACACACTAAGTGAAACTAACATATTGTCCGCAATGTCCGACCAGACAGCATCAAGGACTGCTACAAGGGCGCTTATAGATTTTATGAAAAATACTGGACTTGACAGTAGACTTTAAGAAGACCACTGGGTGTGACGTGGTCAATGTACATACGCATCACCTCTTCCTGTCCCCATCATCATCATCACCCTTTTCTTCCCTTTCCCTTTTCCCCTGTGCTGAGTAGCAGGCCAGAGCGCACAAGCTCAGGCCGACCTCTCGGCCTTCTAATAAATTTCGCTCTCTCTCTCTCTTCGCATTTAAAAAACACGCTCAAGCTCCTCCGAGAGATCTGCATACCGCCAGCGGTAAATGGTGTCTATAAATAGCTAGCAGATAGAATGAGAGAGAGTGATTCGAGAAAGAAGAAGAAAATAGCGCATGCACAGTGCGTGGCTGAGTGGATATATATATATATATATATATATATATATATATATATATATATATATATATATATATATATATATATATATATATATATATATATATATATATATATATATCCGGAGCATGACGGCGACGGCAAAGGTTAGCCGAGAGTGTCGATATAATTGTTATCGCAATAACAGAAAAAAAAAACGAGACACGCCACGAGAGATTAGCGAGCTCGATGTTGTATTTTTAGGGGTTGTTTAGGGGCACTTAAAAAGACTGGGTGAGCACACACGGACACAAGAGAGTAGTGAAAACACCGCAAACGCCGCTTACTGAAAGATTCTACAGCGGCGGAAAAGAAGGTACACAAAAAAATTAAGGTAGCTTCGCACTAGTGGTGCCAAACCTGAACGAAGTGCGGAGATGGGCAGCCTTCTTTGTTTCTTTTCGATTTTCTCTTTCTTTCCCCCTCTCTTTTTTTCCTCTGTTTCCGTTTTTTTGTGTTTTATTATCTCTTTATTTGTAATGATTTCTTCGCCTCTCTCATCAATTTCTTTCGTTTTCTTGCTCTTTCTATTTTTCATCCCATTTTTTCCTTTCTTTCTCTCTGTTTCTATTTTAGATGTGAAGCATCTTATGGCGAAGCTTAATCCGGTGGTGGTGGTGGTGTGCCGCGTGCCCACCCTTACTGCGCATGCGCAAACCCTATAAAAAAAATAGAAAACCTTCTCCCCCCCTCTCTCTCCTCTAGGCATCCCTCCCCGCGGCAACCACACCCTCACTGCGCATGCGCCTCCCCTCCCTCTCTCCCCACCCCCCTCTCTCCTCTAGGCATCCCTGCCCGCGGCGTCTACACTCCCACTGCGCGTGCGCGTCCCCCCCCCCCTCTCTCCTCTACGCATCCCTGCCCACGGCGTTCACACTCCCACTGCGCATGCGTGTCACCCCCCTCTCTCTCCTCTCCTACGCTCCCCCCTCTCTCGCCTCGCGACGCCGACGCAGGCAGCGACTGCTAGCGAGTTTCTTGGTTGAAATAACCGACTGCTCGCGCTGCACAACCGTTCACTGGCCACCCCGTATATATGGCAATGGATCTTGACCTCCAAGGTGGTGCCGGTGGGAGATTTCACCAGTGCGTTGTTGAACAATAAAAATTCGCAGCGTGCGCGTTAACTAAAAGCGGAGTGCGGGTCTCTGTGTCCAGTCGGCGTCTTCTGTCTCTCATTGCCCATTAGCAGCGATTGGCATGTTCCAGTAGGAAACACTGCTACATCACTGCCTGCTTTGCGCCTCCCCAGTTTTCTCTGCTGCGCAACGCTGCGAAGAGCGCCAGCGTCAACGCCGCCGCCAGTGTAAGCGTTAGCGCCCGCTGCTTCACATCTACACATGGTTCCCTTTAGCGGGAGATGGTGTAATTTTTTTTGTTTGCTTCCTCTTTTTTCCTATATTAACACGAGGTTTTGCCTGTGTTACGCCAAGGAATTACAGCATAAGACAACATACGACAGTCGGGGCCCCTAACGTAATCCGCACATATTATCAAGGCGCTCGAAGACCAAGAGGAAGAATACTTCTCCTTTAGGCGCGAACGCACGCTAAATATCCTGCAGATATGTATGCAATAAGTGGTCTTGTCTGCGTTTCGCCAATCTACGACAGTATACGATGAGAGCGTACCATGACAGCATACAACAGCCTGAGCCCCTAAAGTGTTCCGCCCTTAAAATACTTATTTGCGTATAGAGGCGATACTTATCAGTCAGTTGCGCATGACGGTCAACGTGAGAGATATCTGGTTACTCTCTTGACTTCACTCTTGTGTGTGTTTTCACGTCGTGTCGTTTTAACATGAATACCTACCCAAAAGCTCACCGATCAATTATTCTAAGTTTTTCTTTCCCTTAACTTCTCTATTCATTTATCGGCTTACTCGAGTAAAAACGAAACGGAAACCGTGCATTAACTTATCGATATGTATTACTTATCTATTATCTATGCAAAATGTAGTGTCCGAAACTCCACGGATATGCTATTCAGCTAGTTGAGTCGTCGCCTTTTCAGGCTGGAGGACGCCCCAGCGTTGAGGTCAGGCAATACTCTTGACACTTCTGGAGGAGAAAAAGAGACAACTTCCGGGGAGCGATTCTCGATGTGTCCATCTGATTATGTACACAGTCCATTTCGGCACAGCGCATTCAGTTACTCGAAAAAAGCGGTGAGCCGTGGTGTTTGCTCTTGACCACGTCGATGCATCGAACCTGCCAGCACATTCCCAGCGTAAAAGGAAGTTGATGAAATGTACCGAAAAAAACAGGAACTTTTCCAGTCTTAACTTGCATATGAATGTGTCCCAGATGTTTGAGAACGATGCAGCGAATGCGTACCGACTTTCACAGGTGCGTTTGAAGGGCGCCCGCATTAAACCATATCAATGGCTTACGCGATCAGAATTTATGCGCGGTCTCCGAGATGTACGCCCAAAAGTGGTCGTCTGGGCGCTGCGTTCGTTGCATTTAAGCACATTCAGTCCCTCTCATTATTGTCGAGAGTTGTGAAAGCTTCGTGATACCAAAATGACGTTGCGGAAGAAGAACCGGAAACAAGGGGCGCGCTGGCTGCCGCACTCTTGCCAATGAGCTGCGGCCGAAATGCACAGTCCACCAGGGGGACACATCGAGAATAAATCCGCAACCATAAAAAAAATGAAACGGGAGCATGCTGAGAACTGTGACCAGACCATGGAGCACAAGGGGGGCAGTGGTGTCGGAGGAGTATGGTTCAATAAAACTTGCTGCTGGGCGAGTTGGTTCATACTTGGAAGTACTTGGTTCATACTCGTCCGTGTTTTGTGTGTCCTTGAGTTATTAGTGCGCAGCCATAATTTCCTTCCAGGTGTCGGAGGAGGTTGGTTTGTGGACGCTGGGCGCGCGTGCTCGTGCATTTTCGTTTTTTTTTTTCCATGAGCTCACCAAGAGGAAACAAAGCAAGGGCATGGCGGGAATTGTGACACGAGCCCGAAGAGGTAGCGCCTTTAGAGGAGGTTGGCTTATAGATGCTAGGTGCACTCTCTCCTTTTTTTTTCTTCTATGGATGAAAAAGGTCTGTGGCATTCTCTGTTCCTCTAATTTAAGTCGAGAGTTGACAAAACATCGTGACGTCAAAATGACGTTGAAGAGGAAGAACCGGAAACAGAGCGCGCGTTGCTGGCAGAGCTCCCGCCAATCATCGGTGGCGGAAATGGACACTCCATCACATGGACACATCGAGAAAAGCACCCCCGGTGAAGTCATGTATTTTATGTCCAGATTCCCCGTTTGGGTTAAAATGAAAGACTAACGGCGGCGCGCCGCAATTATTGCGCGGCGGCGGCGGCGGCGTGGTCACTCTCGAAACTTCGGCGGCGGCGCGACCGGCGCGGGCAAAAAACAGGCGGCGGCGGCGGCGCGGCGCGGCGGCGCACAGCTCTAGTCTGATCATTGTAAATCATGCCATTGTCACCCCCGTTTTTCACGATACCGATATTTTGTTTGCAGATAAAGATAAACTAACACGTGAAGCTACGGAAGCTTTTTATATAAATAGGTGTGCAAAAGAATGCATTAGTCAACCTTTGGTTGCTCTGACATATAAGGAGTTCGTCTTTTTTAAATTCTGTTTAGCCCTTCTGCGAGTGTGTCACATTATTTGCGCAGCACGTGCTCTATGCTGGTTCTTGGCTACATATATGTATAGTTCCTTTCAAAAATAAATAGTCGAGAGTTAGCGCTCGTGTGTCTACCTTCCTTGTCCTCGTATTTTGTGCGCGCTAAAAAGTTTAAATATGGATGCATACCAACTTGCCCAGTTATCAGCATTGCGGCACA